>JBBMOL010000895.1:0-59757 GCA_037954665.1 Laguncularia racemosa | reverse complement strand
AACCGTTCTTCTTGGTTGATTTTCCCAATTTCTTCTCCCAGCACATTATCTTCCACCACGGCTTCAAGCACGGTTTATCCCACAGTTCCACCACGGCCGTGCCTTAAGCCGTGTCTCTCTTTGTTCAAAGATCTCATTTTCGCCTTCTTGTCTAGTGTGTAACACGGTTTTGAACCTTGGCCGTGCCTCAAACTGTGCTTCCTCCGGTGGTGTAATTTCTTGTCTTGATCCAAGTTGTAGATGACTTCTCTAAAATACTTGAATTAGCATCCTTGACTCCATTTAACTTGATTTATCACGATGATCGAATTAAAGTACCATTTCCTTATGTTTCTATAAAATCAATAATAATGTAACACAATTTATACTATAAAGATTGAGTATAAATGGCTCTATCAACAGGTATCGTGTATTCCTGAAGTGCTCTACCAACACCCTGAATCCGATTGTTGTTCTCATCTGCCATGTTCTCTTCTTTTTCTTCTCTACTCTCTTCTAAGTTGTCGCAAGGTGCGTTCTATCTCAAGATTTAATTGGTAGAAGTTCAGCACTTCTACTCTTGCGCATAAAAAGAAATTCAAAGAGAACAGGAAACAATCACACAATGATAACAAATTAAATAACAAAATAATTGTGCCAAATTAACAATAGAATCTGAAGATGGTATAATATTAATCAATCTCTGGCAACGGCGCCAAAAACTTGATCCACGCAAAAGAGATATAAAATGAGCGTGAATAAATACCGGCAAGTGTACCGGATCGGATCAAGTAATATAGTGAGAGAAGAGTGTCGAACCATGAAGATTGATTAAGTAATAGACCTTTAGCAATTTCTACTATTATTTAGGCATGATATTTGATGAGAATTGAATGAATTATACTAAATGTTTAAAAGAGAATTGTGTTTGAAAAATGACGAATTGATGGTGGGAAATAGAATCCACCCTAATTCTACTAATCATATTGCCTTCATGTTATAATAACTCATAACTATATGGATTTTCACAAGAAATTAACAAAACCTTAATCCTTTATCAAGAGTTAAAGTAACGTTACCTCAATTCAATTTAATAGCTCCCGCTAATTAAAATCAAATGAGGATTCTAATTCACAATCATAAATTTCCCAATTATATGATTGCCTAATATCTTTAAAATAATTTCTCTTAATCCCTTAGTGAAAAATTTAATAAAATATTGCATGAAACACTTAGGTCAATTTCTAATAAAATTCAATAACGCTGCTTCCACATGAATTATTAAATCTTACTTAGGAATTCCTGATAAAACCTAAATTTCTCTTTCGAGTCATTTACATTCCTATGCATTGATTTCAATTACAAAATGCAATTCATAGCAAGACTTCTTATATGAAAATTCCGTATATCTATATTTCCTATACATGATACAATGATCATTTTAGTTTGAATTATGGCTTCATCATGTTTCCCCCACAGGATGATTTAGAACATTATAGTATGAGTTGCATAAAAACAATTGAAATAAAGAGGTGCAATGAAATTCATATTGAATAACAAGAATAAACTTATAAATGGCATAAAGAAAAAATAAGAAATGAAACAATGCTATAATCTTCAAGAGTTTGTAGAACTTCATTCTTCCAAAATGATTCCTCGAATTCTTCAATTGAAAGCAAACTTCAGCAAAATAACATTCTTTCTTCAAACTAAAATTTGGAATAACATGAAATGTAAAGGAATTAAAGAGAATGTAAAATCCTAAAGTTCCTTAGGGAATTCTAATGATTCAAAAGAAAGACAAATGATGCTAAAAACAAAGAAGAAAAAACAAAGGATGCTAACAAAGGATGCTAAACAAAGATGCTAAGCAAAAGGGATGCTAAACAAAAGGGATGCTCCCAAGGTTCACACAAGGGGCCTATTTATAGATCCAAAGAGGAGGAGGATAAGGTTGATCTGATGAGGATTTGAATCAGCAAATTAATTAAGATACGATTTTGGAGCGATTTTCGCAATGGGTATCCGGGGAGTAATGTAGGCCGGCTCAAGGCCAGCGGCCTTGAATGTAGGCCGGCTTTAAGGCCGGCGGCTTTAATGCTTTTTGAGGCCGGTTTAATGTAGGCCGGCTTAAGGCCGGCGGGGCTTTAGTGCAATCCTTCACTCGCTTCTTCAATTTTTTTGACAAACTCCTCCAATTAACTTGTAATTTACTTTTGGGTCCTCAAAACCTGAATTTTCACAATAAACACCATTAAATATCATTTCTTTTATTTTCTTATAATATTGAAATACATTTAATATAATCTAAAAGGAAATATAAGTATAATGTGATCTTATCAATTGCCTCCAAAATCTAGTGCACATGCTTGAGCAAATCGTCCAGTATTTGTACAATCCTTTCAGACTGACCATCCGTCTGAGGGTGGAATGCTGTGTTAAATTGCAGTTTGTTACCCAAAGCTTTATGTAAGCTACTCCAGAATCTACTTACAAACCTCGTATCTCTATCAGAAGTGATGGTCACTAGCACACCATGTAGTTTAACTATCTCTTGTATGTATATCTGGCTTATTTCTTCGATCTGTATCATACTCTAATAAGTATAAAATGAGCAGACTTGGTCAATCGTCCACTATAACCCAAACTGCATGATGTGCCTAATCACACTTTAAAGCACATCCAAAAGACTTAGATCAACTATCTCAGTCTAGGCAAAATCGGATCCAAAAATGGCACTTTTCAAATGAACCCTAACGTTGAAATGATGAAATTCAATCAACCAATAATATAATCAAAATACCCCAAAGAAAATTCCTTCTAACAACACTCTAATTTCATATAATCCACGCAAATGAAGCTCAATTTGACAAAGAAAACCATAAAGTAAGATCCCTTTCCCAATGGTGAAAATCACGTTTTCAAGGAAAACCTTAAAGATGAATGGAATCAATTTGATAATTTCCTTCAAATAATCACAAGATTCATGAATAATAACATGTAAATCTGACCAAGAACTATCTCAAATCAACCCTAGTACAACACACTAGAGAAGAAAAGAAATCACAACAAAATGAAATTGATATAACTCACAATTTCAAGATGTTGCACTCGCCACAATTTCAAGTCTTGGAATTGAAATTGATAAGAGTTGGAACCAAGGTATGAACCCTAATTCACACATGAAAAGAGGTGTATATTCTGAAAAAATAATCTCCTCCAAACCCTCTCTTAGCAAGTATTTATACTTGCTACTTCTAGGGTTAAAAAGTGATCAAAATTACAAGTTTGCCACTTTTAAGGTGGCTAACCCTAAATGAAAGTTACAAAGAAATAAAAGTGTCCAAATCCAAAATACAACCAAATAGTTCATAAAAGAGTAAATATATAAAGAAATGGTCCTTCAAGATGCTGTCTTCAAGAACTTTTGAATCAGTTTCAGTTGACAACCCTGATTCACTCAGTAATAAGGGTGTTTTTGCATCCTGTAAGACTGACAAAATGAACCTGCTGAAATGCATCTAAATTATAGTGCAAAGATGTAGAAGTGAGGTAGCATCTCAAGGTTAGGTTTCTCTAGCAAAACCCTCATAACTAGATTCTAGAGACCTTAGCTCGAGCCCTGGTGATAAGTCCTGGAAAAGTCTGATTCCTATCATCTCCTCGGGCTTCTGGAAGATTTGCCCTCAAATCTGATGGATCTTCGTGCAAGTCATCTGCTAAATAAGGTGAAAGATCTGAAACATTAAAAGTGGCTGATACTCCATAATCTCCTGGCAACTCGATGCGATAAGCATTGTTGTTGATGCGCTTTAAGACCCTGAATGGTCCGTCTAATCTAGGAGATAGCTTCTGTGACTTTTTGTGTGGAAACCTGTCCCTGCTAAGATTAATCCAGACTAAATCACCGCGGTTATAGAGATGGTTTTTCCTGTGCCTGTTTCCTTGGATCCTCTGTTGTTCCTGGTCTTCTGAAGGTGTTCAGTGGTCCGATCATGTATGTGTTGAATCTGTTGTGCTCGGTCAACTCCACTAAGACTTTCTTCCTTTGTCGCTGGTCCAGCTATAAAATCCAATGGAATAGAAGGGTTATAGCCATAAATAACTTCAAAGGGAGACTTACTAGTTGAACTATGTGTAGACTATTGTAAGCGAACTCAACAATAGGAAGACACAAGTCCCAATCAGTAAGGTTCTTGCCAACTGTTGCTTTGAGAAGATTCCCAAGCGTGCGGTTGACAACCTCTATTTGTCCGTCGGTCTGGGGATGGCAAGAGGTACTGTACATCAGTTTAGTACCCAGTCTTTTCCATAGTGTTTTTCCAGAAGAAAATAAGGAACTTAATATCTCTGTCTGACACTATGCTGTGTCGAACTCCATGTAACTTGACAATTTCCTGCACAAAAAGGTTAGCAATAGAAAGAGCATCGTCTGTTTTGTGGCATGGCACAAAACATGACATTTTGCTGAATCGATCAACAACCACCATAATAGAGTCTTTCCCTCTTTGTGTTCTAGGTAATCCCAACACAAAATCCATGCTGATATCAGTCCAAGGCCTAGATGGTATAGGTAAAGGCATATATTCACCCTGTGCGCCTTTCCTCCCTTGGCTCTCTTACAAACACCACACCTTTCTAATACCCTATGGACATCTCTTATCATGCCTTTCCAGTAGAAATCTCCTCAATATGGCTAGAGTTCTCTTCTCACCAAAAATGCCTTGACAAACCACCTGCATGTGCTTCCCTCACCAACAATTCCCTCACAGATCCAGATGGAATACAAAGTTCTCCTGATTTATAAAGAAAGCATCATCACACAATAACCATCATACATCCCCCTCCAAGACACCTCTCCATGAAAATTTGAATTCCTCATCACATACATATTGTTCCTTCAACAGTTCGAAACCCAGTAATTTTGACTGAGAGAAGTGATTAGTACATACCGTCGTGATAAGCGTCAGCAACAATATTCTGATTCCCTTTTTGTACTTAATCACATAAGCAAAACCCTCCAGAAATTCCACCCACTTAGCCTGACGCTTAGACAAATTATGTTGACCCTTGAAATGTTTGAAGATTCATGATCTGTATAAATAATAAACTCCTTTGGGAGGAGATAATGCTGCCACATCATGAGAGCCCTAACTAAGGAATAAAATCCTTATCATATATAGAATAGTTCAAAGTGCTCCACTCAACTTTTCACTAAAATATGCAATAGGCCTCTTCTCCTGCATTAACACAGCACCAATTCCAATCCTGAAGCATTCACATTCCAATTCAAAAATTTTGTCAAATCAGGTAAGATCAGTAATGGGGCACAAGTGATTTTTTCCTTATCTCTTCAAAACTCCTCTGGCCTTTTCACTCCAGATGAAAGGAAACACTTTCTAGTCAGTTATGTGAGAGGGTTGACAATGCTACTGAAATTTTGGACAAAGCGTCTATAAAAAGATGCATGCCCATGAAAACGTTTTACCTCAGTAACTGAAGTGGGTGTTGGCCATTCCTTAACTTCCCTCACTTTCTCCTCATCCATCTTAACTCCTGCACCTGACACAACAAAACCCAAAAATGTTACCTCAGTTTGACAAAAGGAACACTTCTGAAAATTCGCAAATAACTGTTGTGCCTTCAGTACTGAGAATACTTCCGAAGATGCTCCACATGTTGTTCTAGGTCTTTGCTATAATCAGAATATCATCAAAATAAACCACAACAAATTTTCCTAAGAACTCCTTCAATACATGGTTCATCAATCTCATAAAGTGCTAGGAGCATTACTCAAACCAAAGGGCATAACCAACCATTCGTAAAGTCCATGGCGTGTTTTAAAAGCGGTCTTCCATTCATCCCCTTCACTAATCCGAATCTGGTGATATCCGCTTTTAAGATCAACTTTGGAGAAAATCTGTGAACCATACACTCATCCAACTATCATCTAGTCTAGGAATAGGATACCTGTATTTAATGGTGATTTTGTTGTTGGCTCTGCTATCAATGCATATTCTCCAAGTTCCATCCTTCTTGGGAACAAGAAGGGCGGAGGGAACAGCGCATGGGCTGAGACTCTCTCTAACAAACCTTCGTTCCACCAACTCATCTACCTGACATTTCAATTCCTTAGCCTCCTCAGGATTTCATGCGATATGCGGGTCGGTTTGGTAACACTGAACTGGGCATAAGATCAATGGCATGCTCTATCCCTCTTGATGGGAATCAAAATCCGATTCCATCATGAAGTTTACCCGGGAAAAAGATTATTTTTTTACTTTTAATTTATGTTTGCCATTTATTTTGTAAGCTTTATGGGACATTTTTTTGGGGGGTTTTTTGCCTTTGGGAAAAGGCCCCCTTATAGGGGCCCTTATTTGTGATTTTTTGTTTTTTAAAACCCTTTAAAGGGGTTTGGCAAGAAATAAATACTTGAAAATTTGGGTTTTTTTTTGGGGAGTTTTTTGAAAATTTGAGAAAATACCCCCCTTTTGGGCCGTGAAGAGGTGATTTTTCAAGCATTTGTCTTTATAAATTTTCCCAAAGGGGAAATTGTGGCGATTTGGGATTTGAATTTGGGGGAGTCATATCAACAAATTACAAGTTGATCCTAACTCCAAACTACAATTAATATGTAACACTTCCACGGCAACAACCAAGGGAATAATGAATACAAGTAATCTTCAACTTCCACGGCAAATAATGAAGACAAGAGATTAATAAGTAGCTTTCCCAAAATGAATTCCGAATCCCACTATAGGCAGCAACTTTCAATTTGAATTTCAAATAACTTCACTTATTGCAAGCCTTCCTCAATTGGTAACAATGAAATCAAATTCAAATAGCAATCATTAACTCCCACAACTTATTGCATATGATTTGAATCAAATAATTCCTTACTAACCAAACTTAATGTAATCTGCAAATTTGATACCAAAAAGATGATGTGCCTAATCACACTTTAAAGCACATCCAAAAGACTTAAGATCAACTATCTCAAGTCTAGGCAAAATCGGATCAAAAATGGCACTTTCAAATGAACCCTAATGTTGAAATGATGAAATTCAATCAACCAATAATATAATCAAAATACCCCAAAGAAAATGCCTTCTAACAACACTCTAATTTCATATAAATCCACACAAATGAAGCCTCAATTTGACAAAGAAAAACCGTAAAGTAAGATCCCTTTCCCAATGGTGAAAATCACGTTTTCAAGGAAAACCTTAAAGATGAATGGAATCAATTTGATAATTTCCTTCAAATAATCACAAGAATTCGTGAATAATAACATGTAAATCTGACCAAGAACTATCTCAAATCAACCCTAGATACAACACACTAGAGAAGAAAAGAAATCACAACAAAAATGAAATTGATATAACTCACAATTTCAAGATGTTGCACTCGCCACAATTTCAAGTTTTGGAATTGAAATTGATAAGAGTTGGAACCAAGGTATGAACCCTAATTCACACGTGAAAAGAGGTGTATATTCTGCAAAAATAATCTCCTCCAAACCCTCTCTTAAGAAAGTATTTATACTTGCTACTTTTAGGGTTAAAAAGTGCTCAAAATTACAAGTTTGCCACTTTTAAGGTGGCTAACCCTAAATGAAAGTTACAAAGAAATAAAAGTGTCCCAAAACCAAAATACAACAAAAAATAGTTCATAAAAGAGTAAATATATAAAAGAAATGGTCCTTCAAGATGCCGGTCTTCAAGAAGCTTTTGAATCAGTTTCAATTGACAACCCTAATTCACTCAGTATTAAGGGTGTTTTTGCATCCTGTAAGACTGACAAATGAACCTGCTGAAATGCATCAAAATTATAGTGCAAAGATGTAGAAAGTGAGTTAGACTTCTCAAGGTTAGGTTTCTCTAGCAAAACCCTCATAACTAGATTCTAGAGACCCTTAGCTCGGGCCCTGGTGATAGGTCCTGGAAAAGTCTGATTCCTATCACTGCATTATGCTTCTCCTTGGTGTTTAGGAAGGCTATAGCAAAGTCCATGTCACATGCTCCCATTTCCACTCAAGTACTATAAGAGGCTATAATTCTCCAACTCATCTCTAATGTTCTATTTTGATCTGCTAGCACGTGAGGCATTTGGCTACATATTCAGTTATCTCTCTTTTCATATTTCTCCACCAATAACAACTTCTTCAAGTCTTTGTACAGTTTGGTATTTCCAAGGTGTATTGTGTAGGCAAAGTAATGTGCCTCTTTCATTATCTCCCTCTTCAATTCTACACCCTTTGGCACACAAGTCTCATTTTGTATTTTAAGGTCTCATATGCATCCAAGTTGAATTCTAGAGCCTTGCTTTATTCCATTATGCTCTTGATCTCTCAGATAGCTTTATCTTCTATCTAACTAGCTTTAATTCTATCCATTATAGTTGGTTGTATCCTTAAGGTAGCCATTTTTGCTCCCACTTCTTGTGTTAAAATTTCTAGTTCCAATTCGCGTGTCTTCTAATAACTCCTATCTACGAAGTAATGAGAGTGGCTATATTACCTTGTTTCTTTCTACTAAAGGCATCTGCCACCATATTAGCTTTTCCTAAGTGGTATTGTATCTTTAGGTTGTAATCTTGATTAGCACAAACTATCTCCTCTATCCCATATTCAACTTTTCTATGTAAATATGTACTTCAAGCTTTTGTAGTTAGTGAAGATTTACACCTTTCTCCATATAAGTAATGCCTCTAAAGCTTCAATGTTAATACCATAGCTACCAACTCTAAGTCATGAGTTAGGTAGTTCTTTTCATACAACTTTAATTGATGAGATGCATAAGTTATTACTTGACCACCTTGCATTAACACACCCCAACCTTTGAACTAAGGTGTCACTATGCATTATAAACTCTTCTCTACTCTAGGTAAGGTCAAAACTAGTGTTGACACAAATTTCTCTTTGAGCATTTGAAAGTTAACTTCACATCTACCATCCTACTTAAATCTCACATTCTTCTTTGTTAATCTAGTGAAAGGAGTTGCTATTTTAGAAAACCCCTCTACAAATCTTCGGATGAGAGCCATGATGGAGCCAAGCCAGAAGATGAAATGTGGATCCTCTTGAAGTTCCACCTAAAGCGATCACAATAACACGAGCGAAACAATTCAAGGAAGCACTCAACGGGTTGATAAAGGATGTTGATAAGTCGCAAAATACCCTTATCTAGAGTAATGAATTGTGCTTATTGTGAATTTTTAGATGATTGTTGAAGAAAAGGATGCTTAATGGAATGAAGGTTAATTTCAGGATCTTCTAGAGTATTTTGGAGCTAAGGGAAGGAGTTTTGAAGAGTCGGAGCAAGTTTAGAAGGAATTGGATACATTACATGTGAAGAGAAAGATTTCTGGAAAGTACACAAGCGAGATACACGCCCATGTACTTTCCTTGTGTATACTGAAGCGGATGTCTAGAAAGTACACGAGCAAAGTACACGCCCATGTACTTTGCTTGTGTATCTAAGTTTTGCTTCTATTCATGGTGTTTCAAATACACGACCAATGTACACTCCCATGTACTTGCTCGTGTATATTCACATAAGGACACTTGGAAGCAAGCATGAGATATACGAACGAGATACACTACTTGTGTATCCGCTCGTGTATATATCTAACCGGGGTACATGTATAAATAGAGCGTTAGTTTTCCCTAGAAAGGAGGTTACGAATTTTTCATTTTCTCTCTCTCATAACAGCAAGGGAAAGAAGATTATGTCGATTCCAAAGGAGATTGAAGACCCACAAAGAAGAAGATTCTATCTTTAAGGGTTGTGACCATGAATTTTATCTATTCTTCTAGTAATTGCATTTCTTTTGTCCAATTTATGGAGGAGTAGACCCTAGATCTAGATTTTATTTGAAACTTCTCTATCATGTGATGAGATTTGGTCATTAATGCGAAGTTGTTGACTTTCTTATTGATTAATTGCATGCTCTTCATTGTTTCTTAGATTCATAGATCCGGAATATGAATTTATGCATGATATCATATTAGTTAATTGAGAAATTGCTCATATGATTATATCTAATGCATTAATGAGATTTGATTGTTCTTCTAGAGATAGGAAACAAGAGTCTTATGTTTACATCGATTATTTTGATGCGAATCATGTGCTTTATGCAATTCTAGGTTGCTATTAACTAAGGAGAGATCCTATTTGATAAACCTAGGATTAGATAGGTTAATATACTTGAGAAAGTAGTTAACTTGACTAGAGAATTCGACAGTATAAGAAGTCAATTACGACAATTCTTTAGAAATCTAATGAATTACATGATAGAGAAGGAGTAGAATAAGATCTAAGTTGCTTTTGTTAATTGATAAATCTTCGAAACCATTGTTGTTAGTGAGTTATTAGTTTTAAGATTAGAGTAATTAAGTTTCAACCAACATTATTAAGCAGCGGTTAGATAATAGGAACAGAGTTAGTACTAGTAGTTGGTGTATCTCTAAGGGACGACCTTGTGCTTACTCGCTTATTACGCTACGATAGGTGCACTTGCCTATTGCTTCGTAGTAGGATTAAGAACAAGAATTCAATTTATTAAAACTACGATTGGCAACGATCAAGTTTTTGGTGCCATTGCCGGGGATACGCCAATATTAGAAAACACTTTTTACTTATTAATTTAACCAATGTATTTCTTTCTTATCTTTTTTCCCTTTTCTTCCTGAGAATTTGGAGCTCATAATTGATTTGTATTACGTTTACAGTGCATGACCAGAAGTCACTCCAAGAACTTGCTGTTTTTAATCCTAAGCCAGAAAAATTATTCGTCGTTATCAGAAAAAGCAACACTCGACTGAGTCAACATCATTTGGTATTCAAGGAGAATCACTGAAGGAAGAAATGGCTGATTAAGTCAATAATCGTGCTCAAGAGCTGAATCAAGGAAATGTTGTTGTGGATCCCCCGAATCATCAACTGGTTGATAATAGAGATGGCCGAGTTAATGAGCCACTGATCCACGCAAAAAGAGATATAAAATGAGCGTGAATAAATACCGGCAAGTGTACCAGATCGGATCAAGTAATATAGTGAGAGAAGAGTGTCGAACCACAAGATTGATTAAGTAATACACCTTTATCAATTTCTACTATTATTTAGGCAATGATGTTTGATGAGAATTGAATGAACTATGCTAAATGCTCAAAAAGAGGATTATGTTTGAAAATGATAAATTGATGGTGGGAAATAGAATCCACCTAATTCTACTAATCATATTGCCTTCATGTTATAATAACTCATAGCTATATGGATTTTCACAAGAAATTAACAAAACCTTAATCCTTTATCAATTTTTAAAGTAATGTAAACCCAATTTAATTTAATAACCCCCGCTAATTAAAATCAAACGGGGATTCTAATTCACAATCATAAATTTCCCAATATATGATTGCCTAATACTTTAAAAAAATTTTTCTCCTAATCCCTTAGTAAAAAATTTAATAAAAATATTGCATGAAACACTTAGGTCAATTTCTAATAAGATTCAATAACGATGCTTCCACATGAATTATTAAATCTTACTTAGGAATTCCTGATAAACTAAATTTCTCTTTCGAGTCATTTACATTTCTATGCATTGATTTCAATTACAAAATATAATTCATAGCAGACTTCTTCTATGAAAATTCCACATTTTCTATATGTCCTATAACATGAATACAATGATCATTTTAGTTTGAATTATGGCTTCATCATTTTTCCCACAAGGATGTTTTAAAGAACATTATAGTATGAATCGCTTAAAAAAAACAATTGAAATAAATGGGTTGCAATGGAATTCATATTGAACAACAAGAATAAACTAATAAATGGCATAAAAGAAAAAAAAAGTAAATGAAAAAAATAGCTATAATCTTCAAGAACTTAAATTTCTTCCAAAATGATTCCTAAAATTCTTCAATTGAAAGAAACTTCAGCAAAAATAACTTTCTTTCTTCAAACTAAAATTTGAATAACATAAAATGAAAAGGGAATTAAAGAAAATATAAAATCCTAAAGTTCCTAAGGGAATTCTAATGATTTCAAAGAAAGACAAAGGATGTTAAACAAAGAATCAAAACAAAAGGGATACTCCAAGGTTCACACAAGGGCCTCTTTATGAACCCAAAAGGGGAGGAGGATAAGCTTGATCTGATGAGGAGTTGAGTCAGCAAATTAATTAATATACGATTTTGGAGAGATTTTCGCAATGGATATCCGAGGAGTAATGAACCCGGCTCAAGGCCGGCTTTAAGGCCCAGTGGCTTTAATTTTTTTTTTAGGCCGGTTTAATAAAAGGCCAACGGCCTTCCGTGTAATCCTCCGCTCGCTTCTTCAATTTTCTGAAAAACTCCTCCAATTAACTTGTATTTACTTTTGGGTCCTCAAAACCTGAATTTTCACAATAAACACCATTAAATATCATTTCGTTATATTTTTTTATAATATTGAAATAAATTTAATAAGTCCAAAAGGAAATATAAGTATAATGTGATCTTATCAACATCCCCACACTTGAACTTTTGCTTGTCCTCAAGCAAAATAATTGATTTAAAAGAAAATCCATCATTGAACTTCTAGTGCCCGTTGTTTGACCATACTGAAATTTGTAACTAGTATATCTAGTTGAAATTTAGTAGTTAATCTAAATACAACGATTTTAATCACAGTGTTTAACAATAAAAAAAAATACTTAGTCCCTAAGGAAAAACATTCATTTAACTTCATTGGTTATTAGCAAGTATAATCTCCTCATTTTACTTCTCTAAACAAGATAACAAGAAGTGAAAGCATATGGTATCCATTTTACCTAGAATTTCTCCCTTTTTTTTTTTTTATTTTTTTAATTGACAGCGGAGTGAACTTCACTCTTCTGCGGGACAAAAACTCGCCCCTGTCAACCGGCTTTCATTAAAGGGACTAAATTTTTGGGCCCTTTTCCCCCCTTCTCGTTATTGTGATTCATTGAGTCGGCACATCCTGGGGTCATCGCCTAATTTACCAGGTTTAAAGGGACCCCTACGAACTCTTCCTCACACTAACATTTAAGATTGGATACTCTTTAAATCCTTTCCTGAGTTATTGGAGTAAAGGCTCCTTTTTATTATTATTATTATTATTAAGGGATCACTAAGTAAATATTTCCTTACCTCTTTCACTAGGTGTTAAAGTATTCTCAAAGAAATTTCAAGAGAGATTTATCCCAACCAATTTTTCTTGAAGTAAACTTGCTTGTTTTTTCAACTTAAGACTCAATCTCAATTTTAAAGGCTAAACATAGGGTTAAACCCCGTTCTCTAGAGATTTTACTATTAAATTTTAACTATATAAACTAGTCACAACAGTTGGCGAGTAAGGCACCAATCTAAGTCAATTTCAGATTTCATTGATGATAAACACTTAAGGACAAAAAATAAAGCATGGAATTGTAAGTTCATGATGTGTGCAATCAATCATTATACTTCTACATTTATAATCCCTTCCCCACACTTAAATTGGACAATGTCCTCATTGTTCCTAAATAGCACAAAATTAAGGAAAAGAATATCAATGCAAAAATTGAAATACTAGTACTTCCCTGGTGTAAAATTGTTCATAAGGAGGAAATTCCTCCCAAAATGTCTGTTATCCTTGGAATGTCTTGAATGCAAACCGGCGGCTCTTATCCAGCCACGAATTAGTTTTTTTTTTTTAACGAAATTAAAACACTAGTATATATACTTTGAGCATGGGCTGCCTCCCATGAAGCGCTTAGTTTTATAGTCGCTAGCCCGACTTTTCCGGTTCATGTCCTCAAATCTCCTAAATCCCCATTGTGGGATCTCTATCAATTTTCCCCTTCATAGTGGTGTTTCAGAAGATAACCGTTTACTTTAAAAGTACATTATCTTCTGCCATGTCAACTTCTTTTCCCTTTTTCTTTGCTCCTTCTAAGTTGTGCAGGGTGCGTTCTTTCTCAAGAGTAATTGGTAGAATTTCAGCACTTTACCTTGCGCATAGAAAAAACTTCAAAGAGAACTAGAAACGATCACACAATGATAAAAATAAAAAAAAGTAATTGCACCTAAAAATTTAAAAATAGAACTTGAAGATGGTTTTAATAGTAATCAATCCCCGGCAACGACGCCAAAAAATTGATCCACGCAAAAAGAGATATAAAATGAGCGTGAATAATACCGACAAGTGTACCGGGTCAGATCAAGTAATATAGTGAGGAAGAGTGTCGAACCCGAAGATTGATAAGTAATACACCTTTATCAATTTTTACTATTATTTAGGCAATAATGTTTGATGGAATTGAATGAATTATGCTAAATGCTAAAAAAGAGGATTATGTTTAAAAAAGATAATTGATGGGGGGAAATAGAATCCACCTAATTCTACAATCATATTGCCTTCATGTTATAAAAACTCAAAATTTGGTTTTTTTTTTTTTCACAAAAATTAACAAACCTTAATCCTTTTTCAATTTTTAAAGAAATTTTTAAAACAAATTTAATTTAATACTCCCGCTAATTAAAATCAAATGAGGACTAATTCACAATCAAAATTCCCAATTATATGATTGCCAAAATTTTTTTTAAAAATAATTTCTCTAACCCCTAGTAAAAAAATTAAAAAAAATTTATTGCATAAACATTGGGTAAATTTTCTAATAAGTTCAATAACACTTCCCAAATATTAAACTTTTAGGAATTCGATAAAACCAAATTTCTTTTTTCGATCATTTACATTTCATGCATTATTTCATTAAAAATATAATTCATACAGGACTTCTTCTAGAATTCTGCATACTAATGCCTTTAAAAACATAATACAATGTTTTTATTGATTATACTTCTCATTTTTCCCCACAAGGAGATTTAGAACATTATAGTATAATTCATAAAAACATTGAAAAAAAATAGGGCAATGGAATTCATAGAACAACAAGAAAAAACTAATAAGGGCATAAAAGAAATAAAGTAAATGAAAAAAACTTAACTTAAAGAACTTCAATCTTCCAAAATGTTTCCCAATTTTAAATTGAAAAAACTTCAGAAAATAACTTTCTTTCTTCAAACTAAAATTGGGAATAACATAAAAGAAAAAGTTTAAAGAAAATTAAAAAATCCTAATTTCCAAGGGGAATTCTAATGATTTAAAAGAAAACAAAAATGCTAAACAAAGAATCAAAACAAAGGGAACTCCAAAGGTTTTCACACAAGGGGGCCTTTTTATAACCAAAAGAGGAGGGGGATAAGTTTGATTTGATGAGGATTACAAATTTAATTTAATATACATTTTGGAAGTTTTTTCTCAAGGGATATCGGGGGTAATAAGGGCCGTCAAGGCCGGGCTTTAAGGCCAGCCTTTAATTTTTTTTTGGGCCGTTTAATATGGGCCCCGGCCAAGGCGCCCTTCCGTCAATCCCGCCCTTGTCAATTTGTAAAAACCCTCCAATTAACTTTAATTTATTTTTTTTTTTGGGTCCCAAAACCAAAATTTTCACAATAAACACCTTTTTTTTATCATTTCTTTATATTTTCTTTAAAATATGGATAAATTTAATATAACCCCAAAAAAAATATAAGTAAATTGATCTTATCAGCCCCCAAAGAACCATTTTTTTTTGCCATCCCAAACTTATACTTAGCTCTACAAGCCACCCTCGAGTGGGGTAAAAATTTTTTAATTTAACCTGTCGTATTAATGGTCAGAAAATTACTCAATTTTGGTTTACAGATAAGATCCAAATGCACAAACCCAAACTCTTTCGGGGAAATGCGATCCTTAAATTTTAATGAGTTAGTGAGGGCTTTGCCTCGGGCTTTTCCCCCTTCCTTTGAAAGGAAAGGGCAAGGGGGGGCTGAATCTTTCCGGGAAATCCTTTTACTACATGGCAAGGTCTGTTTAAAAAGTTTATGGACAAATTCTTCCCTCCTTAAAAGCCCACTAAACTAAAAATGAATTTAATCTTATATTTATACAGGGAGAGTTTAAAACCGGGAAGATTAAAGGACTCAAGCGGAAATGCCCACCGGGGGTCCGGGAGGGCTTCAATTTCAAAAAATTTTTATAATGGGTTGAACATCAAACGAACAAATAGTAAGTCTACTGGGGGCACCTTGAACCAAAAAAACTCCGAAGAAAGTTTGCATTTTTTTGAAGACAAAGCCGCGAATAATTAGAAGGGTCACAGGGAAAGGGGCGGGAAAAAGAAGGGGCGGGCTTTCTTAAATGAGTACATTCTTAATTCTAGATTAGGCTTTATCTAGAAAGTCAGGGGTTGGGCGTCCACAACATCGGGTGGCTATTGGGAACCTCAATGGTGAGAAGGGCAAACAGAGCAAGGGGAAATTTTTTGGGGAACCCAATCGGCCCCAAACAATCCAACACAATACTTATAACCCGGGAGGGAAAATCACCTAAAATTTTTTTGACTAATAACAGTAAATTCAGAAGGCAATCCAATCCTCCACCGGTTATCAGGGGTCAGGGCCCAATTTCCAAAACCCCACTTGAAGATCTCCTCAAAAAAATCCAAGGATTTAGAAACAAAAAAATCCAAATTTTAATAAAAACCCCAACTCGGCTCTGAAACATACATCAATACAAATCTTGAAAACCAGGGGTAAACTAAGCTTCTTCAAAATTAAGGGTTCACTATTGGAAACACAAAAAACCAACCCAGAGAACAGTAAGGGCTTCCTTTACGAAGGGGTAAGGAACTAAAACCAAAGTTTAAGAAAAAGAGAGTGGGATGACTGAACCACAAAAGAACAAGTGTCTCAAAGAAGGGGGAAAGATTCAGAAAAATACCTAAAAAGAAATCATCACCTCCATTAATCCCAAATACAACCCAATGTCCTTACCCACAAAACCCCAAAGGACAAAAGATAGCACAGGGCTTTTTTTTAAGATATTCAACTTTTTGCAATAATTTTCCACTAAATAGGATTATCACAAATCCCAATATGCAAAATTTTTAAAGAGTTCTTCAAAAACAAAAGAAGCAAAAGGTTCCCTTGTAACTTTAGAGAAAACCGGGGTAATTCAAACAAACCCCAAGAAGTAAAAAATCCGGGGACTTTACCATCCCCCTGAGGGGGAATTTTATCTAAAAAAGGGGCTTTGGGTTTTGTTTTGGGAGCCAGCATTAATTATGCCAAAAAAAATTTTTCCAAAAATTGGGTATTGGGGGCCGAAACCGCCCAAAATGATCTTCATTACCGATCAATCAGTCAATTTCCCGAGGGATAGTTGAAGTTTATAGGAATGCAGACTTCTCTTCCCAGGGGATTTTGTCACCCCTTGACATGGAAGCAGATGGGGGGCCCTCTTAATTGGGGGGGCCTTTTTGGCACTACTAGACCATAATTGATGTTTGGGGGGGAATTTATTTTTAAAGGGAAATGAAAGTCATGGTAAAATTCTTGATCTTAAACAAAGCCTGCACCCGGGATGATACATCATGTAACGACTCCTCGCTTCGCATTTGGGTTTCATTAAAAACCCTTTGATTGGTATGCTTGAATTGTGTTGATAAAGGGGGAAAAGGGCAACCTAAATAGGGCTTTAGACATTGTAAAATCAGCTTAATAAAAATCCTATTAAGAAGAAAGATTTTTAAGGGTAGAATAGACCCACCATTCAAGATCGAAACCCTTAAATTTGGGGAAACCACCTGACAGAATTGAAACAACTGCCAGACTACCTTCAATATGCTTTTTGGAAGAAGTTTTCTAAACTTCCAGTCATAATTGCATAAAAACAGATCGAATCAGCGGGAAAGTTATTGCATGTTTTGGGGGAAACACAAAAAAAATTGCAGGGAAAAAATTGAGGTAAAAAGGGGGATTAGCCATCGTTTTTACACACAAAATTTTGAGGGAAAATTTTGTGTCAACCCGGGGTACAACCACAGCGCCGCTTAATCCAAAAATAGAGGTTTAAAAAGGAAAGTCATAAAATGCTTGATGCAGAAGATCTACCCGTTTTTCTGATACTCATGGGGGCCCATTCAAGATTTCGAAAAAAGGGCGGTATCTTACCAAAAAAAATGAACTCATCCCGTGAAACTACATGGATAAGATTTGTTATTTTCCCGAACAAATGATGCAACCGAAATAAAAATTTTCCCTCTTCCATTTGGGGACCAAATGCTTAAAGGTTAGCGGGTCATATATTCGTTTTTCTCGAGGGATCTCTGATATTTTCAATTTCCATCGCCCCAAAAAAAGGGAAAAAAACGACATTCACATCCCCTTTTTGGGACCTTCCCTACACGCATCCTTTCGAATTATGCAACCTCCCCACCTTTCAGCGATAATGAGGGCATTTTTAGGATAGGAGAACAAAAGAAGTATACATATGTTTTTTTGTTTTCGGGAATTTTTTTGATGATGTCTACACCATCTTGAGTTATGTTGCAAGTTGTAAGATACAACCTTCCTAAATTGGAGAAGTTCTTTTTATGGCAAAAGAAGGTTTTTTTTGGGGTCAAAAATCCCAAAAAGGGCATAAAGTAGAGAGGAAAAATCGAAGCAATTCAAAAATTCCCCCCACCTCTTCAGTTACGAATACAAAGTTTTTTTGGGCCATGCGGGTTTTCTACAACGATTCTTTAAAAAAATTTTTTAAAAAATTGCTAGCCATACAAAACTTTTGGGAAAGACACCCCTTTGACTTCAAAAAATGCATTATGCATTTGAACCCTCAACAAAAACTCATCACGAAAACCTACAGGTCACACAAACATGGGACTTTCCCCTTTTGAAAAAATGTTGATGCAAGTGACTGGGCTATGACTTTCTGGGTCAGCAAAGGAAAAAATACTTTAAACCCCTTTCATTACTAGCAAAACACTCACCCTACACAAGAAACTTACAACCACGAGAATAGTTGCTGGCAGTTGCTTTGCCTTTACTTTCAACCAATCTCATCTTACTAAGGGCATCGATACAAAATCATTCCCCCCTTGAAATTCTTGCTGAAAAAAACAGGATGAAAACCTGCCCTTTCGGGGATTTACTTTTTTAAGTTTTGATCTTAGATAACAGATAAAAAGGGGTGCCGAAAACTAGCAGCCAACCCACCTTTCACGTTTGGAGAATCCTTTTTAAAAACCTACGAATTGAATAAAACATTTTCCCCCGAGGAATTTTGATCCATCAGACCGTTGAAGAATTCCCCAGGTTTGCTGATATTGCCAAAATTGGCAGGGCCCTTCCTAAAATAAACCAGCAAAAAAAATTTTTTCATCAATTGATCACTCTACTGGGGGGGATCCAATTTTAATTCAAATTTGTGCTGATCAAGATTAAAAGGTAAGGACACTAGTGCCAATAGGAGGCGCACAAGTATTGGAAGTAGGTTTTTACGGGCCTCATTGTTTGGGTGCTTAAATATATAGCTCAGTGACCGACCCAAAGGGGGAGGGTAACATATAAAAAGGGAATGAAATCCACAACCCTACATACTAGAGTGTGAAGTATTCGATTGGGGGCATCGATTTTTAGGGCCCCTTTTCCTCCTTCCTTCGAAAAAAATACATTTTGGGTATTTGGGGATTACGTTCTAAAGGATAAAAGCACAAGCCTTGTCGACAAGACTCTGGGTGGTTTTAAAATTTTAGAAGTCTTTTAATTGGGGCCCAGGGGCCCTCTAAGTAAAAGTACACATTTTTTGTAATTCGCAAGTTAAAAGTTTTCTTAACATAGGGGGTGACTCACCTTTGCTACGCCATATCCCCCCCAAACTAGGGGGCAAGTGGAGGTTTCAAACAGGGACCTAAAGCGTATTTTTAATCAAGTCTGGTCTCACCTAAGAGTTTGGGGCCAGAATTAGATGATCTTTTGGGCATTGGGAAAGCTTACAAAACCCCCCTTATCTACTCCATACGATTGGTCTAGGGGAAAGCTTCCATTTAAAAATTTTGAGATTCAGCAAAAGGGCATTTTGGGCGATCAAATCCCAATTTAATCTCAGCCTTTGGAGCAAATCGAAGACAATTTAATGAAAAAGGACCAGGGCTATACAATTATATAATAAAAAAGGAAAGCCAAAAGTTTCATGATCTCACTCCCCGGAAGGACATTTTAATAAAGGGGACTTTGTTTACTTTTCAACTCTGGGTTGAAATTGTTCCCGGGGAAGCTTAAATCAAGATGGTTCGGTCCTTTTTTGGGTAAAAAAAATTTTTCCTACGCACAGTTGAGTTTGGGCACCTGGAAAAGGGATTTTTAAGGGGAATGGCCAAAGGCTTTTAAACATTACTTTTGGGGAAAAAAATTTTGGGAAAAAAAGGGGAGTTACCTCATTCCACCCATTTGGCTCCACCGTTTTTTACGTCAGTTTAAAGACTTTAAAAAACAGCGCTTCTTGTGAGGGAACCCATTTTTTGGTTAAATTTTTTTTTTTTTCATCTGTTTTTTGGGTAACTTTTGCAAACACAAGCACAAGGGCTAAAACCCGTTTGGATTCATGAAAGCACCTTAATAGATTCTTTTAACCTAAAATGTGGGGGAAAATTTAAGATGGGGGACCTTTTCAGGGGGTGCAAGATGAAGGATGACGGGGTTACTTTGATCTACACAAACCCATACACATGGTTTTTTTTTCTCACACATGCCAGAGGGGGTTAAATTCTTTGCAATACAAAAGGGAATACCATGGTGTCCCTCCCCTGCACTTTAAAATATTTATTGTGTACATATTTGGAAACACAATAAGGTATACATCTGTACTTGGTCATGTATCTGAACCCCTAGAAGGGACAATTTGATAAAACGAAAACAAGGTAACGCCGGTACTTGGCTGTAACTGACCCACAAATCCTCCCACAAAATACGAACAAGTACACCTCGTGACCCGGGCATTATTACCCTAGAATGCCCTTTCCCCATACATAACAAGGTACCCGCATGTACCTATCGTGTTCTGACCCACAATTCTCTCCCAATACACGAAAAAGGGACACGCTTGTATCTAACCCACAAAAAGGAATCCAAATAACGACCAAAGTACACACCGTTACTTGGTCTGTATCTAATTTTCTTCTCGTACTATAAAAGGACCCCATTCACTTGCCATTACACGCCCCCTTTCCTTCGGTATTTGACCCACTCCTCCCACTCTAAAATCTCCTACCGTGGGTTTTTTTTTCCCCACCAAAAAATTTTTTCCTTTCAAGGGCTCAAGGAAGGGAAGTTTTTTCTTCTTCTTTTTAATATTTTGCATACGGTTTTGCTCGGGTTTTTTTTTACGACTACCATACTACTTTACATCTATGATGATGGTGTGATGATGATTTCCCTTTGGAAGTCGATTGTTTTAAGATCGGGGACATTTTGAACTCAGTGAATCATTATGATTTGGGGGTATCAGTGCCTCTAAACAATGAATCACATTGGGGTTAACATGAATATTTGGGACTTTGATTTGTGGGTTTTTTGAATAATGTTTTTGTTTCTTTTCCCATCTTTTTAAAACCAAATTTAGCCCTTTTTTTTTTTCTAAACATCCCAAACCCACTTTTTTAGAATCAAATTCGAAATTTTTCTTTTAAAGGGCTTCGGGGGGGTTTATTCATTTTTGGGCCTTCAGGAAGGGAGATTTTATAATATACTAAAGCCACAAAAACCTATTTTGAGATTCCTATTGTAATTTTTGCAGTAAAAGAAAGGGGGAACACAAATCGTGTACTTAGGGTTGTGTTCTCAAATTTTCATCTTCCCCATTTTGGGAAACCCCCAAAGCAATCCTTCATTTTCTTTGTGTAAATTTCACCCTAACTATTTAGACCATTGTATCTTTAATGATAAAAACATGGGGGAAAGCCTTAACAAGTGGGGGAAGGGGGTACAAAAAATTTGAAAAAGGGTTTTCTGAATTTATAGTCATTCAAAAATTTTTCCCCATTTTTTTTCTTTTTGTTATAATCGAATTTTGAAATCAGATTGCAAAAATTTCGTAGTTTTTTAATTTTTGTGAATGAATTCCCAAAAAGTGGGTTTCATGTCACATTTTCTTTTTGGGAAAATTATACCTAGTCAAAGTATGGGGTTAAAAACGCGTGAAATCAAAAATCTGAAGCCATTTAATCTTTCTGAAAGGGCAAAAGAAAGATTCTCTGTATCCTTCTTTAAAAACTTTTTAAAATAAAAATTTAATGAAAGCATTTATACTTGAAAAATAAAGGGGTTAATATGGCAGGGTTTGGGCCCTCAGAAAAAACGAAGTTTAATCTGCTACTAAATAGTCCCAAAAATAAGAAAAGGTAAAAAGGTTCGATGGTTTCTTTAAAACCTAGCCACCCAAGGCTTAGCCCCTTGGACGGGCCCACCGAGGGAAAATTCCGAACAAAAAAGAAATACCCTAAAGGCAAAAGGGAAGGTTCTATAATCAATAATTAAGCTCATGGAACGCCCCAAAGAGGGGGTTAAAGTTTGTTAACTTGGGGGACACCTACATTATCCTGAAAACTCGTTACATGGGGTTTTAACATCCTAAACAGTAACCAAAAAAAAAAAAAAAAAGGGGTGGAAAATAACTATTACAAAAATAAAATCTTAAAAACAACAAAAAGGAGGGGGATCTAGGGGGAAAAATAAATGGCAATGTACTTTTATTATTGATTGTTTTTTTAAAGATAATTGAGAAATTTTAGACTTTTTAATGGGGTTTAAAAATATCAAGTTTCCTTTTGCTATAGTTTCCTTTTTCTCAATTGACTATTCTAATTTTGATCTGAAGGTCGTTTTTAAATGAGAGGGTAAAGCTTGGTTTACTCTGTTATCCTAGAAATTTGACTAAAATATTTTTTGTTACAATACTTTCTATAAGGTAGAACACATCATTAGATTGAGGGATTTCATTAAGCTTTAAAAATTAAATTATAAATGCAATGTTTTTTGGGAGATTTAAAATTTGGTAACGATAAACATGATTAAGAGGAAATTTTTATTAATGTTTTAATTTTTCTTGAGGGCAAGCAAAGATTTAAGTGGGGAATTTGATAACGCAAAATACCCTTTCAGAGAATGAAATTGTCTTTTTTTGTTGAATTTTTAGATGATTTTTTGAAGAAAAAGGGTCTTAATGGAATGAATTTAATTTCAGGTCCTCTGGTAAATTTTGGGGCAAGGGAAAGGGGTTTTGAAGAGTCAAGCAATTTGGAAGGAATTTTAACTTACGTGAAGAAAGAATTCTGGAAATACACAAGCGAGATACCGCCCAGACTTTTCTGTTTTTCTTGTGTATACTAAGCGATTTCTGAAAGTACACACAAAGTACACGCCTATTCTTTCTTGTTATCTAAGTTTTGCTTCTGTTGTGAGTTCAAAACACGACCCCGTACACTCCCCTGTACTTTTTTTATGTAATTCACATAAGGACACTTTAAGAAGCATGAGATCCGAACGATACACTACTTGGTACCACTCGTGTATATCCAAACGGGGGCATTTAAAAGACCGTCAGTTTTCCCAGAAACAGTTATAATTTTTATTTTCCTCACTCTCATAACGCAAGGGGAAAGAAGATTCTGTCGATTCCCAAAGGGGGATGAAAACCCAGAAGAAGAAGATTCTATTTTAAGGGGGTACATGAAATTTTTTCTATTCTTCTAGTAATTTCATTTCTTTGTCCAATTTTTTGGGGAGTAGACCTAGATCTAATTTTTTTTGAAAATTTTCTGTCTTATGAAGTTGGTCATTAATGCGAATTGTTGACTTTCTTATGATTAAATTGATCTCTCAATTGTTTCTTAGATTCATAAACCAAAATGAATTTTTGCATGATATCATATTAGTTAATTAAAATTGCTCAATATTATATCTAATCAATTAAAGAGATTGTTTTCTTCTAGAGATAGGAACTAAAACTTCTGTTTCATTTATTATTTTGATGCAAATTTATGTGCTTTTGCAATTCTGGTTTATTAAATAAGGAAGATCCATTTTATAAACCTAGGATTAAATAGGTTAAAAAACTTGAAAAATAGTTAACTTTACTAGAGAATTTTGACAGTATAAGAATCAATTACGACAATCTTTAAAAATCTAATGAATTACATATAGAAAGGGGTATAAAAAACTAGTTGCTTTTGTTAATTTATAAATCTTCGAACCTTTTTTTAGTGATTTTTTTTTTTTAAGATTAAGTAATTAAGTTCAAAAAACATTATTTAAAAAGGCGGTTAGTAATAGGAACGTTTTACTAATTGGGGATCCTGGGGACGACCCTTTTGCTTCCCGCTAATTCGCTCAAGGTGCACTTTCCATTCTTCTATAGATTAAGAACAAGAATTCAATTTATTAAAACTATAATGGCAACGATCAGGTACCCCCTATTGGTATTGAGCACCAGATTTACCTTTTACCCAGCATCTATTCCAAACAAACTACTTTTATGAGCAAACCAGAAGAAAAAAGGGAAATCTAAAAAGGGAGGGCAGTAATTAATGGGAAGGGTACTGAAGAAAGCATGAGCCAAGTGCTGCCCCTTTATTTTTTTTGGCCCAAGAAGGATGGTTCATGGAGAATGGTTTTTGAAATTCCGCGCCATCAACAAAACCCTGGGAAAATCATCATCCATTCCCCACTTAGATACATGTTTAGTTTTTCATGGGGCTAGTATCTTTTTAAAAATTTATTTTAAAAGGGAAACAAAAATTTGAATGAAAGAAGGGAGAATGAAAAAACCCCATTTTAAACAAAATAGGATTAATAGTTTAGAATGCCTTTCGGGTTTTAAATAAGACCTATACTTTTATGATACTTATAACCCCTGTTTTGAGACTTTTTATTTAAAATTTGGGTTGTCTTTTTGATGATATCCCATTTAAGCAAGAATTTGGGAAAACCATTACTCATTGAGGAGTTTTGGAAGTCTTTGAAAGGGGCAATTTTTCAACCCAAAAATCACTTTTGCACAAACAAACTTGGTTTCTTTTTTATTTTTTGTGCATAGGAATCATGATAAGAAAGATTTTGCGATCCAAAAATGGCCCTTTCCCAAATTTAAAGTAAGAAGTAGAGTTTCCATGGGCTACGAGCTTTTACAGGGGGGGTTTTTTTAAGGGTTTCAGCACCCTTGCAACCACTTACTGAAGTAAACAAAAAAGAACATGGGGTTTAGATGGGGGGGCCAAAAGAGGCCTTTTAGATTTAAAAAAAAAGCTTCCCTCACTATTACTTCCTTAAACCCCTTTTCCTAAAACTTTTGAAATTGAGTTTACTTTAGGGAAAAGGTATTAAAGCATGCCATTAGAAGAAACCAATGCATCTTTTTAAGAACTAAGTGGGGCAAAACCCTTAACTACCTTACTTTTGAAAGGATTATATGCAGTTCGAGCACTGGAAACTTGGCAAAACTATCTTTGGCCCAAAAAAGTTTGTGACCACACTGAAAAGAATCCTTAAATACTTCGGGACAACATAACTAAACAAAAGCATCTCGTTGGGTGGGGTTTAAACAAACATTTCCCATGTCACCATACAAGCAAGGTAAAGAAAAATTTTTTTGCTGACACTTTCTAAAGGTATCTCTACTCTACTCCCCTTTTTCTAAATTCTTGGTTTTGAGCATAAAAAAAATTTTAAACTGTTTTTTCGAGATTTTTGTGAAAATATGTGCCTGTGAGAAAGTTGTCATGTAAAATTTTTAACATAAAGGGTCTTGTTTAGGGAGAATAAACTTTGCATCTAAATTGTTCTTTAAGAAATTTTTATGAGGGGGGTCTCATGGGGAGTTTAATGGGGCATTTGGAGTACTAAAACCTAGGGGTTTTCAGGGAAACCTTCTATTTCCCACTGAAATAGTTTGAGACATTTTAGCGATTTCACTTTTAAAAAGCAAAAAATTTGAGTCCAACCCCATCTTTTTACCCCACTTCCCATTCCTATGAGCCTTGGGGAGATATTTTCAGGACTTTGTTTTTAAATTCCCAGGGCTAGGCGGGCGGGCTCATTTTTGTAGCGTGGATAGATTTTTTTAAGAGGCACATTCATTTCCCTTTCCACAAAACAATGATTTTCAATAAGCTATTTGTTTGTTTGGGAAGTTTGAGATTTCATGGGCCTAAAAAATTGTACGGGTGGTGCTAATTCTTGTCTACTTCTGGAAACCCTGTCGCTAAGTTTGGAAAAAAACTCTTTTTCTACTACTTTTCTCCACAACTGATGGGGCAAACTGAGGGAGTAAATCGAATTTATCTACTTTGTTAAGGGGGTCATTAAAAAGAAATTAAAAGTTAGGAGGATTGCTTGCCACATGTTGAATTTGCTTATAATCGCATAATGCATTCTGCTACTAAGTTTACTCCTTTTGAATATATGTATGGTTTTAATCCACTAACTCCTTTGGATTTATCACCTGCCTATTTCTAAGTATGTTAATCTAGATGGTAAGAAGAAAGCAGAATTTGTTAAGCAGATCCATGAGAAGGCAAGGCTAAACATTGAGCGAAGAACAAAGTAGTATGTGAAAAAGCTGATGAGCCATTTTATACTCAATCTTTATAGTATAAATTGTGTTAAATTATTATTGATATTATAGAAATCATAAGGAAATGGTACTTTAATTATATCATCGTGATAAATCAGGTTAAATGGAGTCAAGGATGCTAATTCAAGTATTTTAGAGAAGTCATTAACAACTTGGATCAAGACAAGAAATTACACCACCGGAGGAAGCACGGTTTGAGGCACGGCCAAGTTTCAAACCGTGTTACACACAGGACAAGAAGGCGAAAATGAGGGACTTTGAATAGAGAGAGACACGGCTTAAGGCACGGTCGTGGTGGAACCCGTGGGAGAAACCGTGCTTGAAGCCGTGGTGGAAGCCAGGACCAAGGAGAAGAAAGTGTGGAACATCAACCAGATGAAGGCACGGCTTGAAATCTAGCCGTGGGTGTAACCGTGGTACACACTGGACACAGATGAAGACTTGAAGATTATGTACCGATGAAGGAACGGCTTGAAATCTGGCCGTGTGTCGAACCGTGTTTCACACTGGGCCGTGGTGAAGACTTGAAGAATATGCACAGAGGATGGCACGGCTTGATCCACGGCCATGTGTTGAGGCGTGCTAGGAAGACGAATCTTCACTTCTCGAAATCTACTTGGAAAAGGAAAGATATTTTCGTATCTTGCTAGCAAAAGATCACATGCTATCCATCTAATAGTATAAATAGAGCCAACCCTAGAGGGTTAGGAAAACTTTTTTTGAATTTTGGATTTGAAAAACCCTTTGGGATCATCTTGGGGAGGCAAGAAACCCGGGGTTATTTTTTTCTATTTTTATTTTCGTTTTATTTTTGACATGTGTAGTAAGCTATTTTCTACCCAAAAGGGGTAAAGTTTTTTTAATTTCCCAAATGTGAGGTTAATTGACTTTATTTTTTCTTTTCTTTGCTTTGGGATTCATTTTCTTTGATCGTTTGTCATTATTATTTTTTGTTATTGGTTTATATAGGCTTTCACTCAATTGCAAGTTAATATATTGTCACACACGTAAATCAAAAGTTTGTTTGTTAGTTTTTAGTGAGCAAAAAACATTTTGGTTATAAAAGAGGGGACGAATTCATTTTTGGGAGGGTTTGATCATTTTTAAAATGGGTTAAAATTTTATAATCTACTAGCATGAATTGGTGGTCTCTCTAATCTTAATGTATTGATAAAAAAATCCTAAGCGCTTGTCTAAGGGTTATTTAATCAAAAAGAAAAATAATTCAACGCTTTTTTCGGGTTATCGAGGAAGTAAGGAGAGAAGGTTGTTAGAGTTGTTAAAAACCATAACCAAATTTTTCTAGAAAAGAAAGAGAACTTTCATCGATGAAATTCCAAAAAAAACCATCTTGTTCCTTGGCAGGCTTTACCATACATTTTTTCCCTTGTTTTACTTTATTTGTTTCCAAAAAAAACCCCCCCCATTTTCCTTTTTTTATTTCTCTTTGAATAGAAATTCTTTCCCAATCCTGTGGATTCGACCTATCCCATTTTATGTAATATAAAATTGTCTAGAGTAAATTTTATTTTTGTTGGATTCGAACCATCACAAGCCAACAAGGGTCATCGCAATGTTTTTTAACCTGGAGATTTTTGGGGGTTCACAAGCGAAAAGAGGGTTTCCACTTTAGGTATCCCCCTTGGGATATTGTTAAGTTTATGTGAATCCAACAATTTCAGGGGAAACAAAGCAAAACATTCAAAATTGGGATAGTAAGCCAATTGCTTCAGTCGTAAACATTAGAAACTAGGAATTTACCTTCTCAAACTATAAAAACCCGAAGCAAACTTTTAATCCCAATTACCTTGAAAGTGGACAGAATTGCAGGGATCAAATAAGAAAGGGGCTCCGCTAATCTTGAGGAAGGACAAAAAGAACTTCGACTCCGAGCCAGCAGAGCGACCAGATTAGCAAGTCTCTAGAGACCATCGAAGGTCACATTAAACCCCCCCTTTCCCCTCAAAATTAGCGAAATCCAAAAAGGGAAAGGGGAAAAAAAGGGGAAATTCGGGAAAACGTTTTGAAAGTCGAGGTAAAAAATTTCCTTTACTTGATGAATTAAGGGCAAATACCCCTATGCTTTTCCTCAAGGATTTGTGCACTAAAAAAAGAAGCTGAAAGGAATGAAATTTTTGTGTGGTGAAAATTTTTCCCCAAAAAATTCAAAGAAGCTCCCTCCAAAACGAGGATAGGTATGTTTACTATCCCTTGCAAAATAGGTAATTTTGGGAAATCGTTAAAGCCAGGTGATAGGGCTTTTCAATGTCATGCCATTGTTTTTTTATAAATTTTTTAAATGTTGGTCCTTTCAAGGAAACGGGTTTTATTGTTCAATTGCTGATAGGTCCAATTTTATCCTGAGGGGGTTCTAGAGGATGTTTTAGTTCAATCAATGGTTGGGTTTTTTCCCCTTGATTTTTTGTGCTTGAAGGGGAATAGTGATTCTCATACTTCTCCCGATTTTATTGGGCGACCTTTCCCTTAAGACTTCTAAAACGAAAATCGATATAAATATGGCACCCTCAAATGGTTTTTGAGGGTGAAGTGAAAAAATTTAACATTTTGATGCCATGAACATCCTAACGTATTCCTCCTTTTTTTTGTTACGGAGCTATTAACCCCATTCCGTTTTTGTTGCGGATGTTTTTAACCCCATTACCCAGGCCCCAAGGCGGGAATCAAAATCCTTACCCGAATATTTACTGGGGAACCTCCAAAGATTTAAAGAAAGGATTCATGGGGGGAAACCCCATTAAAAAAAAAAAATTTTTATTTGCATTAGTTTGGTTTTTTTTTAGTTTGTTTTGTTTTTTTTAGTTTGTTTGATTTTAGTGTAGTCTTGAACTCTTTGGAGGGCGCAGAAAGGAAATTTTCATTAATGCCCTTTTCCAGAGTTAAAGGGAGCACTCAATACCAGGGAAGTACCAATATTTCTTTTCTTTTTTCTCTATGTCCTTTGTTTTGTTTTTCCTTTCCAATTGTGTAAATTTGGGACAGTAGGACAGTTAAAGTAAGTGTGGGGGGGGGTAATAAAATATAGAAATAGAGAAATTTATATTAAAATTTTTTGCCCTTAAGCAATTTTAAGCCCAAAATTTTTTAAAAATTATTAAAATCTAGAGATTGTAAAATTTTGTAATAAGCATCTACAAAATGTAAAAATTGCTTTTTTCAAATGCTTTACTCCCACGCTGTATTAAATACAGGGTTAAAAATTTTGTAGGAAATCTTAAGAACAAGTTCCTTTGTATTTAGCTTTAAAATTTGGGAATCTAAGAGTAGTCGAGCCCCAAAGTAAAAAAATAAAAAGTTTACTTCTAGGTTATATTGGTTGTATTCTTTGAATTGTTTGTAAAGCAATCATAACACTTAGGAAAAAAAAAAAAAAAAAAAAAAATCAAGCTACCATTACTCAAATGATTCAACAATTTAAAGTAAGAGTTTTAAAACTTAAATGTTAGAGTGGGAAAGTCCCGTGGGGTTCTAAAAACCCGGTCATTGAGTGATGAGCCGGGATTTGCATAAATGAACCCTAAACGATAAGGGCGAAAAAGGGAAAAATTTTCATAAAAAGAAGCGGAAAAAACCCCGTCAAAAAAAATGCTTGAAAAAATCAAAAAAAAATGAATGTGAACATTCTTAAATAAAACAAAGATTATAAAAGGGAAAATACTAAAGAGCTTTACTATTTGTTTTTCTTTTTCTGTGGATTATTTTTGCTAATATCCAATGAATTTAATTGGGTGTTTTTTTAGGGTTTAAGTATTTATTTTTGGAAAAAAAATTTCTTTTGAAAATGGGTTTTAAAGTTTGTTTTTTTTGATTACTTTGAATTTTGCCCATGAAATTTGATACAGGAAAAACCAATTGGTTAAGTTTAGAAAAAAAAATTTTTACAAGTCAGAATTAAAAATTTAATAGATGCTTGGAATGTGAAAAAAAGTTTTATAATCTATGATAATTCTCAATTGATTTGAGCAATTGCTTGAGGACAAGCAAAGTTTAAGTTGAGGGAATTTGATAAGCCTTTTTAAACTAAATCTTTATAATATAAATTGGGTTTTAAAATTATTATTGAATTATAAAAATCAAAGGAAAGGGTACTTTAATTTTATGTGAAAAATCAGGTTAAATGGAAAAGGGATGCTAATTCAAGTATTTTGAAAATCATTTACAACTTGGATCAAGACAAGAAATTACCCACCGGGGGAAGAGGTTTTTTGAGGAGGGCCAATTTTCAAACCGGTACACACTGGAAAAGAAGGCGAAAATGGGTTTTGAACATCGTTTTGTATTTTACTTTTTTTTTTTGGTTAATAGAGCTCTTTACTCAATTAGAAGTTAATATATTTCAACGGGACGTCAAATCCGTAATTTTTTGATTTCTAATCTAGTGACGCAAAAACTTTTTGGGTTATAAAAGGATGATGAATTTTTTATGGAGGGGGTGTGATCATTTTTTAAATAGGTTATCTATAATCTAGGGCATGAATTGGTGGCTCTTAGATCTTAATGCTATTGATGTTAAAATCCTAAGCGCTTGTCTAAGGGTTGTTTAATCAATAAGAGAAAAAATTTCCCCAAACGCTTGTCCGGGGGGGTTAAAGGGGGGAAAGTAAGGAGGATGGTTTTAGGCTTTTTTATAACCAAAACCTTTACTAACAAATAAAACTTTTGCACGATGATCAATTTCCTAAATTAACCTTGATTCCTTTGGCTAGGCTTTTACCAATATTGATTTTTTTCCTTTTTTTTACTTTATTTATTCACAAAAAAAACCCCCATTTTCCTTTTTTTTATTGTTCTCTTTGTAAAATATCTTTACCAATCCCTGTGGATTCGCCCCATCACCATATATGCAAATCTTTAAAAATTGTCTGGGAGTGGGTTTTTAAATTTTTGGGATTCGACCCCCACAAAGCCAACAAGGGTCATCGACAAGTGTCTTTGAACCGGGAGATGGATTTGGTTCAAAGCGCAAAGGCGGTTTCCTGTGCGATAAATTTAAAATTTACTTCCTAGAGACGGGGCCTTTTTCAAATTCTTGAGTGATCAATGATAATGCTACAAGATAATTTGCCAGGTGATAAAAGTAAGTGCTATTTTAATGTTACTGATTAACCCTTTTTGTGTAAGGGATGATTTGGGGACAAATCCTTTTAAGAGGAGGGATGTGAGAGCCATGATGGGAGCCAACCAAAGATGGAATGTGGTTTCCCTTAAAGTGCCACCTGAAGAGATAAAAAAAAACCGGGGAAAACGATTCAAGGAACCTTAAGGGGGTTGAAAAGGATGTCAAGAACCAAAAAAGGTTTGGGAGCCCCTGAGGAGAATTTACTTTTGTAAAAGTCATTCAAGGGTTCAAAGCATAAGGGAATAAAAGCTGCCTTGAAAAACGGGGCTTAAACACTCCCGGCCCTTAAACCCGTGCCATTGCGCGAAAAACAGGGGAACCCCGGGTTACTACCCCCCGGCCTTTAACCCCCGGGCGTCTCCCTACCCCGGACTACACCGACTTTTACATGCGGCTTTCTTTTCCTGTTTGTTTTTTTTCCCGGATTTTGATGTTATGTCTTTTTGGTTTTTTATATTAGATTGTAAACCCTAAATAAGCTGCTAGGGTTGAAAACAGAACAAAAAACACAATACAAGATTGAATAAAAATTTTTTTGGAGAATTCTCTCTTGGGGTTCTCTAGAACTTCTCTTGAACTTATGGATTTCTTCCATGGCTTTTCCCCCCGATTTATCAATCGGTCTTTTCACCCCGTTTTGTGGCGTAACAGAAAATACCAAGGTTTTTCCCTCACCTATGGGCAACGGTCGCTTCCACTTGTTTGTTTTGGCATCTTGGTTTTGAATTTCTGAAGCATTGGTATTGGGTTTTGTCACACTGGGGCGGGGTTTCATACATCTCCTTGTAACCTGCCAGATTTAAAGAAGCTTCTTTCTTTGTAATTGTTACGTCATTAGTTCATACTCTCTCACCTTTTCTGGGTCCAAATACCCCTATTATTCCCCCACAACTTAAAAGCACTTATTCTGTAAAATTCCTTTTACTAAATGTAGTATAACTTTTTCTTGTAAACTACCTAATATTTCCCCAAGTGCTCTTCTGCCCTTAGTGTTTTAGAGTATACAAGTTTTGCTATAAGACAATTTAAAAAATTTATCTAGAAAATCCGGGTATTTTTTCATAAATCCATAAATGCAACCTGGCATTCTTTAGTCCAAAGGGCACATAAAAAAGGGGAATCCCCATTTTAGTCCTAAATGTTTATTTTTTTTAAATATCTTCATCTTTAATTCTTAATTAATGGTAGCTCAATCTCAAGTCTACTTTGGAGAACTCCTAGCCCTTACAACTGGCAAACACCCATTATCCTAAGAAGATGTATTTGTTCTTGATTGTGACCTTTTTAGTCTCTATAGTTTTACATAGTTTCATGTTCCATCTTTCTTTTTCATAAAATGTTTAGTGCACCCCAAAGGAGGACCTGGGTCTTATAAAAACCCTTTACCCTTAGCTCTTGTAATTGTTTCCTTGTTTTTTAATTCCACTGATGCTATTCCTGCAGATTGGGTTTTTTGTAGGGCCTTTCCCTTACCAAGTCAATGTTAAATTTATCTCCTTGCTGGGGTAAACTAGGAAGCCCATCTAAAAAAATTAGGAAACCCCTCACACGTACCCTTTCCCATCTTAATTTTCATTTGCTTTACAAATATAGTGCTAGCTACCTTTTCCCCACATTTATGGGGGGGGCAATCTAGTGGATCTCTGCACTCTTTTCTTATATTCAAATTTTTCCCCTTGGTAGTTTAAACTGACCCCTTTTTTGTGACATCAAAGGGGATAAAATTTTGAAACCCAAATTTCATAGAATAATGTCAAATTCTATCATCTCCCAAAGTTAGGAAAATCTATGGCATCACCCACCTGTATTTCTATTCCCACTCCCCAATAATCTTTATTCTTCCCCTTTAAACCTGAAAGTCTAACAGTCCAAAAATCATTCTATTCAAAATTCTTCACTGTGCCCAAAAAAAATTCTAAACCAAAAAATACAGGCGACAGTATCAAACAATACTATACATTGTAGGAGTGTCTGGAAACATACCCGAAAAGTTGTCTAGTCAAAAATATCTTGGGGTGCTGTTGGTGAAAAAAACACCCTTGTAGGAAACCTTTTTCTAAGACCCCTTACCTAAAATTATCTCCTATCCTCTCAAGAGGTTAGCTGTTATTGGATTGAGCTTGGGGGGTTGACCTCTAGTGCTGCCTGCGAATGTGTCTAATCTTGTACAAAAAAAAACATGCCCCTTTTGGGGCCTCAGCTCCTCAAATATGAGGCCCCTAAAACTGGTCCCTTTAACATTTTTGGCTTGCTGTAGGAAAAAGTTAAAAGGACTTGTTGACCCGCAAGGAGGACGCAAAACTTTGTGTTTTGCTCTACGCTTTTATGTCTTTTTACCCCTATTTGTCATTCCACTAGAGGGAGGGCTTTTTTCCCCCAAAGTTATTGCTATTGCGATCCCTTTGTTCTTTTATAATCTTCTTGTTTTTTCTGAGGTATTTAAAATAGTCAACTATTTAAATATATTTTAGGAAAGCTCCCCACTACAAGTTTAGGTTCAAATCAAAAACTTAAAAATTTTGGCTTTTAAAACCCATCATTATTTCGCACAATTTGGGAAGGAATTAGATGGGTGGTTCAACTTGCCTCATATTCTTCAATTTTTCATCCCCCTTTTTTCACAAAATTTTTTAATATTTTTTCTCCTTATAAACCTGAGCTATAAGGGAAATATCTTTAAAAAACAACTCCTTAAAAATAGTCGGTTTTAGCTTTTCCTTTACAAGTTTTGGAACGAGGCCTAAAATTTTGCTCTTCCCCTTTTGCATGAATGTAGCATAAATTTTCCTTCATATCTTTTATTCTAGAAGTGCAATTGTCTTCTCAATTTCTATACCAAACTCAAATTCGATTGGGTATTCTTAGGGGTTTAAAATCTTTGCCACTTAATGAACCCATCAAAGTTGTAGGTCCATTGACTTCTTGTGTTGTGGGACTTGGGGGGGTTGGTGTTTTTGTGCTAGTCCCCCAAAATGGCTTAATATGAAGAAAACCCCAACATTCTTTACTACTAACTCTTTCCCTTTGTAGCTGTGATTCTAAACTTTCCCCCCATTGGGGTTTTCAATCTAACACCCTTCTAGCTCCCGAACGGGAATTTTCTTGAGGCAAGTTGTTTAAGAAAAGAGACGAATGTATTTAAGGGTTTTTGCAATTATGTTAGGTTAGTATATATTAGTTAATATAATTTTTGTTTCTTTCCAATAGATTTATATAAATAACTTAGCAGTTTAAAGGAATTAAAATAAAAATGATAACAAGAAAATAATTTAAAAAAATAAATAAATCCAAACCATTTCCCCTCTCTTCATGTCTACCTCTTATGTAAAATATTAATTCCTCCAAAAAAAACATTTCTTTGCTTTACTATTTATAACTTATGGGTATTTTCATATTTATTTTTAAGGGCATTTCTTTAAAAATCTTTTAAAATTAATAACTTTCTCTAAAGATCAAAAATTAAATCTTAAAGATCTTAACCTATCCTCTATAGATTCAAATTAAGTCTTTTAAAAAATTTTTTAACCTAAAAGTTTACCCCCTAAGTTTTAATGCCCAAAACCTAAGTTTTGAAACTCACCACGTGTTCTATTCATAAAAACATGTTAAGGCTCTAAACCAACTTAATATCTTTTTTTTTAAAATTTGTATAAAAACATTCAATAATCCCCAAATTCAAAATCAATTTCATAAATTATATTAAATCTAAACAGTGGGGAAATTATAAAATTTCCCAAAACATGTTCTTCGGGGAAAACAAACCCCTTTTTGTTCCATAAATAACAAAGTTTTCTAAGTTCTACTCTTCCAATAGTGTATAATCATCCTTCTTCCCCTTCCCGGTTTATTCATTCCCCCGATTTCCTTCTAGTTTTTCGACACCCTTGTATGACATCAAAAGAAAAATTCCTAAGGGTGAGCAATACCAGTAAAATATAACACAAACACACATATGAACAAACCAGAAATATACCATGCATTAAGAGTACTTTTAAAATGGTACCGTTTCATGACCAAATTAAGTCTACAAGCAACAATAGGGGACTTATAACCCCCTTAAAGCACTTAACACATTGGGAAAATGATTGGTGATGGAAAATACCCACGGGCCCCCACCCAAAGATTCCCTTACCCTTAAATTGGGGTGGGAATGCCCCTCGGGCCCACACCCTGTTCACTTAAGCCATTAATCTCGATGATGGGAACTACCCCCTACGGCCCCACGCCATGCCAAATTAAACAATTAATTTTGGTGGGGAACTAATATAGGCCCCACACCATCTCACTTTAATCCACTTAAAATTTTGTGTGGGGAAAAGCCACAATGGGCCCCACACCAAGTCCAATTTAAAAACATTAATCCCAAAAATTTACTTAATTTATTTCCAAGTCAACCCATAAGGACAAATCAACAAGGTCATTGTGGTACTCCCCAGGGGTCTACCACTACGGCCCCCAAATTGGCAAGTACTACGAATAACTTAAAAATTTGCCCCAAATTTTCCCAAAATTTAAATCAAATTCAAAAACTACATTTTCTTAAAAAAAGCATAATGAACACAAGTTTCAGTCCCTTGAGTCCCTCTTAATCTTAGGTCTTTGCTTTTAAACTAATCTAAATTGTACAAAAATCGACAATTCCCTTTTTATACTATTTTAAAATTATATCATCTTTAACTCTTAATTTAATATTTAATTTTTTAAGGTTTATTGGTATTTGGGTTACATAGAAATTGCTTAATTAGAAATTTAAAAAATAATAAAAAATTTTATTTATATTTATCTCAACAAAAAGGCCATGCAGAAGTGGTAGCTCAACACGGGCTAAACCGACTGTGTTAAAGGTATGTACTTTCGATGAGTTTTGGGTTCAACACGGTTGGAATAACCGTGTTTTGATGGCGTGTACTTTTGATAGGGTTTTGTATTCAACACAATCGAAGCACAGCCTTGGGACAGCCTGTACTTCCCATATGTTTTTGGGGTTTAACACGGGCAAAAATTTGATATTCTAATTATAATTTTAGAAATTTAGTATGTAAATTTAAACTAGTTTTTGAAAAGAATTTAAAAATAACTTTGAAAAAGTTTCATAAAATTTATGAGGAATTTATTTAATTGTTTTCTAGAAAAATTTATTTTTTCTTAATATAATCTTTGAAATTTTGCTATTTAATAGTATTTTTAACATTAGGGGTTTAAAAAGCTTAAGAAAGTTTTTAAAATATTTAAGAATTTTTTTCAAACAATAAAAAACAGAAGAATTTGAATAATTTTGTTTATCCCCATAACAAAACATGGGGAGAAACAAAGTCTAATTTTTATCTTGCTATCTTGTTTTAATTAAATTTTTTTGTTTTCTTTCTTTTAATGTAATTTTTTGTTTATTTTCTAAAAATTATTATAGGTTTTAATCTTTACCGGGGTTTGATAAAGAAGTGTAGGGTATAGTATTTTAATTCTTGTGCGGTGAAATTCGTATTCAAATTTACTATATTCAAATTTGACAATATACTTATTTACATATGTGCTTTCATATGTTTTTTTAATGAAAGTACGAAGTGACAAATGAAGTTTTTATTCTATGATGCTTGGGGTTAAAAGTTATTTTTTGGATTTAACATCAAAAAAAAATTTTAAAGAAAATGATGTAAGGGGTGAATGTAATTATGGTTCTAAATAAATTTATAAAAATTTTAAAAAAATCGTAAATTTTTAAAAAAAAAAAAATAAATAAATAATATAGAGTAGGGGGAAAATTTTTAAATTAAGAAAAGGGGAAGGGGAGTTCATCATTTTAAGTGGACAAAATAAGCAAATTAACCCAAGGTTCTTCCTTTTGCTATTTGACAAATTATAGAGCCTAGAGAACCCAAAGAGAGAAAGGGGGGGGAGCCTCTTTAAGACACCCAAAGAAATTAAAGGATATCGCAATGAAAAAAAAGGTAATAATTTGGAGTTTTACATGATTTTTCTTCAGTGATGACCAACACGGAATGGTTTTTTTTTGTATCGTAATTTAATTGAATAATGATTTTTAAAAACAGATTTTAACAAAACCAAGGTTTTGGGAATTGGGGGTTTCAAACAAAATTTGGGGAACAGTAAGAGGTTCTAATTGATTTTTTGGGGGTTACTTAAGTTAGGGTTAAAAATGAGAAATTAATAAATTTGTGTAGAAAAATTTTGGGTTTCGAATGATATCCCAGGGATAATAACCATCCAAATGGTCGTGTTTCCCCCCCTTTAAAAAGGAAAAAACACAGCCCCTAACACCGTGTGTTTCGACCGTTTGACTTAAAAGTTATCCCAAGGATTACGGCCTCCAACACAGTTGTTTTTTTAAACCCTGTTTAATCAAGAGAAACATGACCCTTTTAAAACGGTGTGTTTCCCAATGTTAAAGCTAAATCTCACCGGAAATAAAGACCAAAACAGTGTGTGTAGCCCGTTTATGAACACGGCCTCCAACATGGCCCTGTTAATTTATAGACTGATATTTTATTCAAGTTTTCTTCTTATTAACTAGTTCCACACAACCTAAAGCAAATTATTCACCTTAGATAAACCTAAAATTAAGGGAATTTTGGGGAAAATATTTAATTAGATTAGTATAAGATGTGTGTTGATGAACATACAATATCGTTACTTATGTTTGGGACAAAAAAATGTTAAGGCTAGGATTCTAGGTATTGTTTATTTGTTATTGAAAGTGTTTTTTAGGAAGTTTCTAATGGTTATTGGGAACTAATGAAAGATAAGTGTTATTGATTTAGGTAGTATATGCTTAAACCGGTTATTTTTTGATTGGTATGTTGTTTTGGGGTTGGCCGCCCCAAAGGGGCCCTTGGTGTCCCCTTTAAGGGCCCTCAGATCGGTTTTTTTGTCAGTTATCCCCGTGGAGTATTATCGAAATGATCTAAATAATTAAGGTTAGACGGGGCCCCTAGAGTAGTTTTTACAGGCAAATGGTGTGTACTAGGGTCTTGAGTACCCCCAGGTTAAATTTTTTGGTGTTGATGTGTGAACTAAATTTTGAAAGAGTTATGAAAAAATGGATAAGACGTTTTATTAATGGGGTGTCATGAGCTGTAGGTGTGGTACTTACGTATTGGTTAGGCTCACCCCCCCCCCCTTTTAATATATTTTTTTTTGCTACAGGAAAAAAAAAGAACAACTAAGGTATGATGAGAATGAAAACTTGGGGACATTCAGGATAGATGGGGAAAAGAAAACCATTTCTATGTGGAGAAAATGAAAAAGAATTTTGAATATTTTTTAAATTTATGTTTTTTGTTAAAAAAGAAGTTTAAGTAGAATTTGTTTTAGCCCTTTTGTTTTTAAATAATTAAAATTTAAACGACTCTTTGTGAGTATTCATTTATTATAGTTATAGAGTAATGGATAATGTATATGAGGGTTTTAAAGTTGATGGAGTTTTTGAGCCTTAAGTATCGCCAGTAGAGGAAACTGGCGGGGTATGATGTTCCAAATTTGGGCGTTACAGCTTTTAAATGGATCAAAATCAGTTGAGATCCTAGAAGCTTAGGTTTTTTTAAAAAAAAAAAATAAGTAAGTAGTAGAGAACACGGTTTTGGTCTTTAAATTTAAATGTAATCAAAAAGAGATTTATTGATGACCTTTTATAATTTTAAATGTGATCTAAAAAGGTAATGATTTCAACTAAAAAATTAAAATTGAAATCTTTAGAAGACCAAGTAAATGATATATGGATCCATATGTATGAAGAGAGTGAGTAAATTAGGGATAACTATTATGCTATATCAATCCAAATTTTTTTATGCAATAGTATTCTATTGAATATTCTATTTAACTACCAAATATGTGTATGTATATGTTTGAGCTTGAGTTACATAGATGTATACTGTTGCTAACTACCCCTTATAAATTCTAACTTCGGAATCATTCTGTTGTCTTAATTTACAGAATGCCTCCAAGAAGAAATATCATGCGGGGTTCATCTAGTGCTAGACAGGGTGGAGATGCCCTAGAGGATAGGAACACTTAAGGACCACCTTAGCAGAAACCCCCAAAGCAGGCTAATGTCACCGTTGCTCAGCTACTAAAGACTGTAAATGCTTTAGTGGGAATGTTGGCACAACAACAACAGTAAGCTATGAGACATATTAGGCCTATAGGGGAACCTTGTGAACTGGATAAATTCGTAAGATTGGCTAAGGAGGTCTACCAAAGGTTGATGATCCAATAGGGGCTGAGTATTGGACCACTGAGACTGAAAGGACCTATGAAGCATTCATGGTCCCTAAAGAATAGAAAAGTGAATATGCTGCTTATATTTGAAGGGAGCAGCTACAGATTAGTGGACCAGTATGTCTAAATTAGCAAGAGCTCCTAACCAATGGCAAAGGTTTAGGAAACTTTTTTATGAAAAGTACTTCCTCAGCAGCATTAAGGACAAAATAGAGGGGGATTTTTTATAATTATCAGTAGGGTAGTAGATCTGTAGAGGCATTATGGAAGCAGAGTTGAACTGCTTAAGCAAATTCTTACCAGAGGTAATGAGAGGAGATGATGCCTCTCGAGCTAGAAGATTCTTGAGGGGACTAAAGCCTTTCCCTACAACATGAAGTGGGGGCTTTTCAATTGACTACCTATGCAGAAGTAGTTGACAAAGCCAAATACTTGAAGTAGAGTAAAAAGAGAATAGATGAACAACTATCCTGCAAATCGGGATTAGTTCTAGGAAAAAGGCCAATTTCCCAACATACCTTACGCTAATAAAGGGAAGAGACCAGTTGTATATCCAACAAACCTATGGCTTATGCGCTTAGACCTCTTTAAACTAGGCTTACACCTCTAGCATTGCCTCCCCACCACAAGCAGATCAAGGTGTAAGTTTGTCCTAGATGTTTAGGACCACATGATCTGCAATAGTTTTATTAGTCAGAAGATGCATGCTCCCCTATGGTAAAATAAGACACAAACTAATAGGAGCTGCACTAAAAGAACCTTCCCTCAAACCTTCTGTATACTGTACGTAGAGAGGGCATAGATCATTCAAGTGTAGTGCTCAGTACACTCAAGCAATTGCACCACCACAAGTCAATAGCTTATAAAGATTGTACCCAGAGGACCACTAGGCAGAAATCAAAAACGTGGGGCCAAGACAAAGGGCACATGGTAAGGTGTTTGCATTACATAGCAGTAGCGCAACGGGGATGTCCATGATAAGGTTTACCATAGTAGGTACACTGCTTATAACTCAAAACTGCCTATGTATTATTTGACACGAGTGCAACCCCATTCCTACATATTACCTGTGTTTATGAATGTATGTAGATTAAAACCTGTTGTACTAGAGAATGTTATGATTGTAAATACTCCATTTGGAGTAGGGGGGAAAATTATATCAAATTGTGAAAAGATGTAGAGATTGTAATACATGGCAAGGGAAAATGCCAACTAAATTGTTTGTATAGAGTGATAAAGTTTGATCTAATTTTAGGGGTAAATTAGTTGTATTAAGTATCATGCCCTATAGATTACCCACAATCTAATGGTTAGGTTTGATTTTCTTTATGAGGAGCAAATTGTATACAAGTTAGCCCCATAGAGGCCTTCGACTCTTCCAACATAGAGTTATGGAATAAGGAAGATTGTCAACCTTTATTGATCCACGAAAAAAAGAGATATAAATGAGCGTGAATAATACCGGCAAGTGTACCAGATCGGATAAAGTAATATAGTGAGAGAAGAGTGTCGAACCATGAAGATTGATTAAGTAATAAACCTATATTCAATTTTTTAATATTATTTAGGCAATGATGTTGATGAGAATTGAATGAATTTATACTAAATGCTCAAAAAGAGAATTGTGGTTGAAAAATGATGAATTGATGGTGGGAAGTAGAATCCACCCTAATTCTACTAATCATATTGCATTCATGTTATAATAACTCATAGTTATATGGATTTTCACAAGAAACAAAACCTTAATCCTTTATCAAGTTTTAAAAGTAACATTCCCCCAAATTTTAAATTTTTAATAGCTCCGCTAATTCAAATCAAATGAGGATTCTAATTCCAATCATAAATTTCCTAATTATATGATTGCCTAATATCTTTAAAATAATTTCTCCTAATCCCTTAGTGAAAATTTTAAAAAAATTTATTGCATGAAAAACTTAGGTCAATTTCTAAAAAAAATTCAATAACGTGCTTCCGCATGAATTATTAAATCTTACTTGGGAATTCTTCATAAAACCTAAATTTCTCTTTCGAGTCATTTACATTTCTATGCATTGATTTCAATTCAAAACAATTCATAGCAGGACTTCTTTAGAAAATTTCGCATATCTATATGTCCTAAAACTGAATACAATGATCTTTTTTAGTTCGAATTATGGCTTCATCTTGTTTCCCATAAGGATGTTTTAGAACATTATGGTATGAAATTGCATAAAAACAATTAAAATAAATAGTGCAATGGAATTCATATTAAACAACAAGAATAAACTAATAAATGGCAAAAGAAAATAAAGTAAATGAAACAATTGCTATAATCTTTAAGAACTTCAATCTTCCAAAATGATTCCTTGAATTTTTCAATGGAAAGCAAAATTCAGCAAAATGACATTCTTTCTTCAAACTAAACTTTGGAAAAATCAAAAAGTACCTAAGGGAATTCTAATGATTCAAAAGAAAGCAAATGATGCTAAAACAAAGAAGAAGAACAAAGGATGCTAAACAAAAGATGCTAAGCAAAAGGGATTCTAAAAAAAAAAGGTTGCTTCCAAGGTTCATACGAGGGGCCTATTTATAGATCCAAAGAGGGGGGGATAGGTTTATCTGATGAGGATTTGAGTCAGCAAATTAATTAGGATACAAATTTTGGAGAGATTTTCGCAATGGATATCCGGGGAGTAATGAAGGCCGGCTCTGGCCGGTTCAAGGCCGGCGGCCTTGAATGAAGGCCGGCTTTAAGGCGGCGGTTTAATGTTTTTTTAAGGCGGTTTAATATAGGCCGGCTCAAAGCCGACAGCCTTGAATGTAGGTCGGCCTAAGGCCAGCGGCCTTTAGTGCAATCCCCCGCTCGCTTCTTCAATTTTGTAAAAAACTCCTCCAATTAACTTGTAATTTACTTTTGGGTCCTCAAAACCTGTATTTTCACAATAAACACCATTAAAGTATCATTTCTTTATATTTTCTTATAATATTGAAAAAAATTTTAAATATAAGTCCAAAAGAAAATATAAGTATAATGTGATTTATCAACATCCCACCCCTTGAACTTTTGCTTGTCCTCAAGCAAAATAATTGATTTAAATAATAGAAAACCATCATTGAACTTTTGGTGCCATTGTTCTGCCCATGCTGAAATTTGTAACTAGTATTATTTGAAATTTAGTAGTTAATCTAAATACAACAGATTTTTAATCCAGTGTTTAACAATAGAAAAAAATACTTAGTCCATAAGTAAAAACATTCATTAAACTTCATTGGTTATTAGCAAGAAATCATCTCCTCAATTTTACTTCTCTAAACAAGTAACAAGGAGTGAAAGCATTTGGTACCCTTTTTTTTCCTAGAATTTTCTTTTTTTTTTTTTTTTCCCTTTAATTGAAGGGGAGGAACTTCATTTTTTAGGGACCAAAGGGGGGCCCTTTCAAGGGTTTTAAAGGAAAAAAATTTTTTGTTTTCCCCCCTTTCGTTATTTGATTTTCATTGCCCCCGGGCACATTGGGCTCTTTAAAGTGACCGGTTTTTTTAAAGGGGCCCCCTAGAACTCTTCCTACATAAATTTAAGTTTTGGGATACTTTAACCATTTTCCCGAGTTTTTGGGAAAAAAAAAGGTTTTTTTTTTTTTTTTTTAAAGGGTCAAAAAGTAAAATTTTTTCCTTTACCTTTTCATAGGTTTTAAGGTTTCTCAAAAAAATTTAAGAGAGTTTTAAACCCCAAAACCAATTTTTTTAAAGGGTTTTAAATTGTTGGTTTTTAAATTTAAAAGGATAATCTAAGTTCAAAGGAAAAAGGGGGGGAAAAACCCCCGTTCTTAGAGATTTTATTTTTAAATTTTAATATGTAAACTAGTCACAAAGTTGGGAGTAGGGCACCAATTAATTTAATTTAGGATTTTTTGAGATAAAAAATTAAGGACATAAATAAAGAGGGGTTTTAATTTTAAATTTTTTTTTTGTGAATTTCTTTATACTTTTAATTTAAACCCTTCCCAATTAAAATTGGGAAAATTTTTTTTATTTTTCCCAAATATGCAAAAAATTAAGGAAAAAAATTTGTTAAATGAAAAATTTTGAAATAGGAAATTCCCTTGGTTTGTAAAATTTTTCATAAGAAAAAAATTTCCCCAAAATGTTGTATTTGGGGTTTTGTCTTGAATGAGGGGCTCTTATAAAACTTGAATTATTTTTTTTTTTTTTTTGTAACGAAATTAAAACATAGTGTATATATTTTTTTGGGATGGGTTGCCCCCCATAAATTTAGTTTTTAGTCGCAAGCCCAACTTTTCCCTTTTTTAAGTTTTTTAAATTTCCCCTAAATAAGTTGGGGATTTTATAAATGTTTCTTCATAGAAATTTTTGAAAAGATAACCTTTTAAATTGAAAGTGGGGTTTTTTCCCCTTTCCCTTAAACTCCCTGCAAATAAGGAAAAAATTAAAAAATTTAAAAGGGTTTGGGCCTGTGATTTAAAATTTCCGGGGGAAAAGCTTCAATGAGAGTTTAAAAAAGGGCTCTTTGAAGGCAAGAAATTCGTGAAAAAATGTTCTTATCATGCCTTTTTTGTTTGTTTTCCTTTAAATTTCCCTTTTTTTTTATCTTCCTCTTCTTTTGGGGGCCCCTTTATTAATTGGAGCAACCCCCTTTTCCCCTGAGTTGCAATAAAGTTGGGTTTTTGGCCCCCAGTATCCCTTGTGCTCGCTCAAAAGGGTTTAAATGCTTTTAAATAAAAAATTTTTTTAAGGGGGTTTTCCCCAAAGGTTTTTTAAAAGTGTTTTATAACCCCACAATGATCATAATTTTAAAAAGCCCAACCCTTTGGGATGATTGAAGTTTTTTTTAAGGGTTTCGTTAAATTTCCCATTGGCCCCTAACCTGCCCAAACAGTTTTTTGGTTGATAAGGGGGGGAAAATTTTTGTGAGAAACCCCATTTTTTAAAAAATTTAATTTTTCAAATTTTGCCTTTTTCCCAAAAATGTTTTCCCCCATCATTTTTATAGTTAGGTCCCCCAAATCTTGAAAAAAAAATTCTTTTTAAAAATTTTTAATGAAACCCCTGCTGTATTGGGGTGAGCAACCCCTTCCCCCTTTTAAAAAATAATAAAATAAAAAATTATATTTGTTTGAAAGATGGGGAAAAGGCCCCAAAAAGTCAAACCCCCAAAATAAAAGTTCAATTAAATATATTATTTTGGGGGTTTTTTCATGTCTTTTAAAATTTTGAAAGTTTTGGCTTTGAGAAAGTATAAGGGAATTTCCCTGAATCTTTGAAAAAAAGGGGCCCAATTTAAATTTCCGCAAGAAAAAATTTTTGCTTTTGTTTTTCTCCCCCAAAAGGGCCCTCGTTTTTTGGGAGTGAATTGTGTATTTGCAAAGCTTTAAATTTTAGGCAAATTGTCAAAATTTCCTTTGGTCAGCACGGATTTAAACAAATAGGGCTAAACCCCAAAAAAAAATCCTTAATATCAAAAATTTTTTTTTTGTTGGAATGAAAAACCTTAGGGAATGTTTTGAAACCCAAGTAATTAACTATGTCGGTTTCCCGGTAATTATGGTGTCTATTGATGAAATGCTCATGGGGAAAATTTTTCTTGATGGGTGGTTTTAAAAATATTTTTCCAAAGTGATAAATGATCAGCAAAAATTTTAATTCCCCTTTTTACCCTTAATTTTAAGTAAAATTCTTGCACCCAATAAAATAAAAAATTAAGGGGTTTTTTAGCAAGTTTGGGCAAAAAATTTTAAGAGCGGATGTCTGTGTATTATTATTTGCCCCAAATAAAATTAAGCCCCAAAAATTGTAAAGAAAATATCCTCAATACTCTTTTTTTTTTGTGGATAGTTTTTCTGGGCCTATTCAAGGTTTTTTTGCATAGTAATAGATGAAAGATTTCCTCTTTTCCCCCTAGTATGCCCCAGGCATATTTAAATAGCTAAACCCTAATCAAATGGAAGCTCCCAATTTGGTGCAAACAATCACTGGTGCGAGCTGGCTTCCCCTTCAATATATTGAATGCCTGAAAAACAATTTTATTAAACACAAAAGCAGAATCTTTTTCAAGTAAATTACACGGGGGTCTAGAGATTTTAGGGAAGTCCTGATAAATCCTGTAGAAGCCAGCATGTCCTAAAAAGCTCCTAACTCCTTTTACTGAAGTGGGTGGTGGCAACTTCTCTATTACTTCCACTTTTGGCCTTGTCAACCTCAATTCCGCTTAGATACTTTGTGCCCCAAGACTATTCCTTCTCTTACCATGAAATGGCATTTTTCCCAATTAAGAAGCAGATTAGTTTCCTTGCATCTCTTAAGCACACATCATAAATTTGTCAGACATGTTTCAAATGACTCCCCAAAAACAAAAAAAATATCACATGAATATTTAATGAAATTTTCTATATGTCAGAAAATTTTGGACATCATGCATCTTTGAAATGTAGCGGGTGCATTAAAAAAGACCAAAGGGCATTCTCCTAAAAGCAATGTGCCTATAAGGACAAGTAAAGGTGGTTTTTCTCCTGGTCTCGGGTGCTATATGGATTTGATTTTAACCAGAATAACATCTAAAAAGAAGTAATAATCATGCCTGCAAGTTTTTTAACATTAATCTATAAAGGGAGGGGGAAATGATCTTTACGGGTAGCAATCATTCGTTTTTTATAGCTATACAGATCTCCAACCAGTTACAGTGCGAGTGGGAATTAATTCATTAGCCTCATTTTTGTACTACAGTCATACCACCCTTTTTTGGTACACTTGGACAGGATAACCCATTTACTATCAGAAATGGAAAAATAATGCCTGCATCTAACAATTTAAGCACTTCTTTTTTTTCAACTTCCTTAAGAGTTGGGTTAAGTCTTCTTTGTGGGTTGTTTTGTAGGTTTACACTCAGCTTCAAGAAATATCCTAATGAGTACAAATTGAAGGGCAATTCCCTTAATATTAGCAATGGTCCCAAACCCATAGCTTCCTTTTTGTTCTCTTAGAACATCCAAAAGTTGTTGTTGATCACCTGTCAAAGAAGAAGAAATGATTATTGGCAAAGTATCATTTGTTCCAAGATAAGCATACTTTAAATGGGCCCGGCAAAGGTTTAAGTTCAAGCACCCGGGGGGTTTTGGTCAATGACGGCATCGGTTTCTTTCAGTGGTCCCCAGCTCCTCATAGTGTCGAGTCTTGAATTCATAAAATTGTTCAGCACGTTTTTTTTTTGGGGTTCATCCCCATCATCATTCCTATTTATCTAAATCCCTAAGAACTGGCTCCATGTGTCCACACCTGCATTCTCTTCCATGAACTTAGAGGAAGCTCATCAACACTATCAATAGTGTAGCAGGATTTACAGTCATCAAATTCTTTGTAGCCTCATACACATTAAACGTGACTTGTTCATCCATAACTCTTAAAGTAAGCTTACCTTGTTCACAAACAATTAAGGCTTTACCCGTTGCAAGGAATGGTCTGCCAAGGATCAGGGTACCTCTTTATCCATCCTCCATCTCCAAGACTATAAAGTCAATGGGAAGATGAATTTATCTATTTCACTAGGACATTTTCCACATTTCCCCCTTGGGTATTGATTTCTCCTATCAGCAAGTTGCAAGGTAACATGAGTTCCCTTGCACCCCTTTAAGTCCCAATTTCCTAAAAATAGATAGAGGCATTAAATTTTATACTTGCAAAGGAGTCAATAAGAAAATTATCAAAATGAAAATTGCTATGGTGCAAGGAACAGTAAAACTCCCTTGATCTCTTTGTTTTCTTGGCAAAATTTGGTACATCATTCTGTAAGATCATTGAACATTCCCCCGTAAGCATCACGGTTCATTCCCTTCAATCTTTCTCTTCTTTGTGAGTAAATCCTTCATGAACCTAGCATATGATGGCATTTGCTGAAGTGCTTATGCAAAAAAGGGAAAGTTAATTTGAATTTTTTTAAAGACTTCTAAAATTTAGCAAATTGTGAATCCATTGTTGTTGCTTCAGCCTTCCTGGGGAAAAGGGAAAAGGAGGAACATTGCTTTCACTTTTGGTGAATTTTGTTTGGTTCCTCTTCCTTTTATTTCCCTTTATCTTTCTCTAGGTTAACCTCCTCTTCCTCAAATTTCTTATCAACTAATTCCTTACCATTTTAGCTAATAGCATTTACACCCCTTTGGATTCTGCTCAGTATTGCTAGGTAAAGACCCAGATGGTCTATTACTCAACTGTTGAGACATTTGACTCACCTAATTTTCAGGATTCCTAATGGTGGCTTGTTGATTTTGCAACATTGTGTCAGTCTTTTTTCATATAACTTATCATGAGTTATTCCTTTTAGACTGACCTTGCTGAGAAGAGGTATTATGATTAGGATATTGTTTATGGGTAGTATTAAAGATTAGGACCCTTTCTTTTGAAATCCAGGGGGTTAAGTGCATTGTTATCATTTCTCCATGAGAAATTTGGATGATTACGCCACCCTGGAAAATTTTAGGTGTTTGAATAAGGTCCTTGATTTCCCCTTGGAAATTGTTTGACAAATTTACTTGCTCTCCATGGGATGAGGAGAAAAAGTTCTAGTGGGCACTCAAGAGTTGAGGTGGTCCTGAGCATAACTCACAACAAGAAATTGATTAACATTGAAAGAAGGTGTAGAGGTGAGTTTACTTACCTGGGCGGTTAAGAGCAGAAATTTGAGCTGTTAAGGTGTCCATATCATTGACAGATGCCACTCTAGATTACCTCTTTCATTGTTGCCAATTATGTGCACTAGAAGCCATTTCATCTATCAAAGCACTAGCCTCATCATATGTCTTAATCATTAGTGCACCACCAGAAGCAGCATCTACCAGGGTCTCAATGTGTCATCTAAACTGAGATAGAATATTCAATAAGGAGATTATCTGGTAATCCATGATGGGGGCATTTTCTATTGCCTCCTTGAATCTTTCCATGCTTCATACAATGATTCACCACTAAACTTACTAAAGTTTGTGATGTCATTTCTTAACCTGCAGTTCTAGCTGGTGGAAAAAATCTCCTTAAAATTTTGATGAAAGATCTACCCAAGTGGTTACGAGGGCTTGTGGCAATGAATTGTACCCAAGCCCCAGCTTTTTCTCTAAGGTGAAAACGGAAAAAGTTGTAACCCAAATTACATTAAATTTGATAAAATTATTCATTTTCACTGTATTAAATATTGAAGAAATACTGCAATATGCTCATCAGGACTCTCATTTGGATATCCTCCAAATTTTATTGATTGAACCATTGAACGAGTGCTGGTTTTAACTTGAAATTGTTAGCCTGAATTGTCGGTCTTCTTATGCAGGACCTGAAACAAAGGTATCGTGTATTCCCGAAATGCTCTACCAACACCCCGAATCCGATTGTTGTTCTCATCTGCCATGTTCTCTTCTTCCTTTCTTCTTGCTCTCTTCTACATTGTCGCAAGGTGCGTTCTATCTCAAAATTAATTGGTTAGAAGTTCAGCACTTCTACTCTTGCGCATAAAAAGAAACTCAAAGTGAACAGGAAACGATCCACAATGAAAGAAAAAAAAATTAAATTAAATTAAAAATTAAATAACAAAATAATTGTGCCTAAATTAACAATAGAATCTGAAGATGGTTTAATATTAATCAATCCCCGGCAGCGGCCAAAACTTTATCCAAAGTAAAAAGAGATATAAAATGAGGTGAATAAATACCCGGGAAGTGTACCGGATCGAATAAGTAATATAGTGAGAGAAGAGTGTCGAACCACGAAGAAATTTATTAAGTAATAAACCTATATCAATTCTAATATTATTTAGGCAATGATGTTTGATGAGAATTGAATGAATTTATACTAAATGCTCAAAAAGAGAATTGTGATTGAAAAATGATGAATTGATGGTGGGAAGTAGAATCCACCTAATTCTACTAATCATATTCATTCATGTTATAATAACTCATAGTTATATGGATTTTCACAAGAAACAAAACCCTAATCTTTATCAAGTTTTAAAGTAACATTACCCCAATTTAATTTAATAGCTCCCGCTAATTCAAATCAAATGATGATTCTAATTCACAATCTTAAAATTTCCCAATTATATGATTGCCTAATATCTTTAAAATAATTTCTCCTAATCCCTTAGTGAAAATTAATAAAAATATTGCATGAAACACTTAGGTCAATTTCTAAAAAATTCAATAACGCTGCTTCCGCATGAATTATTAAATCTTACTTAGGAATTCTTCATAAAACCTAAATTTCTCTTTCGAGTCATTTACATTTTATGCATTTATTTCAATTACAAAAAACAATTCATAGCAGGACTTCTTATATGAAAATTTCGCATATCTATATGTCCTTAACATGAATACAATGATCATTTTAGTTCGAATTATGGCTTCATCTTGTTTCCCATAAGGATGATTTAGAACATTATGGTATGAATTGCATAAAACAATTGAAAATAAATAGATGCAATGGAATTCATTATAAACAACAAGAATAAACTAATAAATGGCATAAAAGAAAAATAAAGTAAATGAAACAATTGCTATAATCTTTAAGAACTTCAATCTTCCAAAATGATTCCTTGAATTTTTCAATGGAAAGCAAAACTTCAGCAAAATGACATTTTTTCTTCAAACTAAAAATTTGGAAAAATCTAAAGTACCTAAGGGAATTCTAATGATTCAAAGAAAGAAAAATGATGCTAAAACAAAGAAGAAGAACAAAGGATGCTAAACAAAAGATGCTAAGCAAAAAGGGGTTCTAAAACAAAAAGGATGCTTCAAGTTCATACGAGGGGCCTATTTATAGATCCAAAGGGGGAGGGGGATAAAGGGTTTATCTGATGAGGATTTGAGTCAGCAATTAATTAGGATACGATTTTGGAGAGATTTTCGCAATGGATATTCGGGAGTATTGAAGGCCGGTCAAGGCCGGTTCAAGGCCGGCGGCCTTGAATGAAGGCCGGCTTTTAAAGGGCCGGCGACTTTAATGTTTTTTTTTTAAGGCCGGTTTAAAAATAGGGCCCGGGTCAAGGCGGCTCAAGCGGCAGCCTTGAATGTAGGTCGGCCAAGGCCCGGGGGCCTTTAGTGCAATCCCCCGCTCGCTTCTTCAATTTTGTAAAAAAACTCCTCCAATTAACTTGTAATTTACTTTTGGGTCCTCAAAACCTGTATTTTCCAAAACACCATTAAGTTTTCATTTCTTTATATTTCTTATAATATTGAAATAAATTTAATATAAGTCCAAAAGAAATATAAGTATAATGTATCTTTCCCCTTATCGTAGAGACAAAATGGTTAAGGAATTGAGAACTGTCCTTTTAGTGAATGAGTATATAGATTTTTTCTTAAGAATTTGCCGAGTTTACCACCCGCTAGAGAAATAAGTTTTTGTATTGACCTTGTACTAAGAATGACACCCATACCCAAAGCACCATACAAAATGGCACACTACTAAACTATCGGAACTAAAGACTTAACTTCAAGAGCTTCAAAATAGTAGATTTATTAGACCAAATGTCTCACCATGGGGTGCTCCAATGCTATTTTTCAAAAAAAAGGATGGGAGTATGAGGCTGTGTATAGATTACAGAGAGCTAAATCAAGTCCAATCAAGAACAAATACCCCAATCCCATAAGATTGATGACTTATTTGATCAATTATAAGGAGTCAAGTCTTCAAAAAAAATTAACTTGAGATCAGGATACCACCAGTTAAGGATCAAGGAGCAAGACTACAAAAAACTGCTTTTAGGACTCGATATGGGCATACGAGTTTTAAGTGATGCCTTTTGGTCTGAACAAATGCTCAGCAGCCTTCATGGACCTCATGAACAGAGTGCTCAGAGACTAGTTAGATTAGTTTGTAGTGGTTTTTATAAAAGATATCCTATCTACTCCAAAAGTAGAGAAGAAATAAAGCACATCTCAGAATTGTATTGGAAAGACTCAGGGAAGAAAAGCTTTAGCAAAATTTAAATAAGTGAAATTTTAGTTAGAAAAAGTATCCTTTTTAAGCCCTGTGGTGATAAGAATGGAATTCGGTAAACCCTAAGAAGGTGAAGGCAGTAAGTGATTAGCCTAAAACAAGAACTGTAAAAAAGTAAGGAGATTTCTAGGATTAGTGGGTATTACAAACACTTCGTAGAAGGTTTTATCCGGTTAACAACTCCTTGACTCAACTTATAAAGAAAAAGTTAAGTTTGTATGGAGTGGGGAAAAGTGAAAGCAGCTTCACAACATTGAAAAATAAATTAATGATAGAACTTCACAACATGAAAATAAATTAATGATAGCTCCAGTGTTGGCTCTATGAAGGTAAGAGAAAAATTTGAAGTATTCAACGATGCATAAAATCAAGGTTTAAGATGTGTTCTTATGCAAAATGGGAGGTATTGCATTTTCCCTCCCGCAATTGAACAATATTAGAAGAATTACCATCCCCATGCCCTGGATTAGCTGCTTGTAATCTTAGCACTGAAATTATGGAGACACTATCTTTATGGGGAAAAAGTGTAAAAATTTTTCCAGATCATAAATTTTGAAGTATTTTGTTTCCCTAGAAGGAGTTGAATAGGGAGACAAAAAAAGGTAGCTAGAACTAATAATGATTATGATGTGGAAATTTATTATCACCTAGAAAGTAAATGTGGTTGCCCAAATGTGGTTTTAAGCGGGGAAGAAATACATTTAAAAATTGCAGGATTAATCACATCCTAGAAGAAGATATGGATAAGTGAAATTAGAAGTGGTGGACACGAGAAAATGGGAAATAAGTTGGCTACACTTAATATCCAACCCAATCTTATAGATCAAATTTAAAACTACATAGATGGAAGATCTTAAAACTCAGAAGATAAAGAACAAATTAGAACAGGGTGAAGCCCCAGAATTTGTGTTTAAACATTGAAGGGGTAGTCAAGAATGGTAACAGATGGCGTGTTTTTATAAAAACACAAAATTAAAGAAGAAGATTATGGAGGAAACCCATTACTCAAGAACATTACTGGTGGAAAAAAAATGAAATGGGAGATAGTCGAATGTGTTTAGGTGTCTCCCTGTCAAAAATAAGGATTGAATACAAAGACTAGTTGGTAAGTTACAACCTCTTCTTGTACCTGAATGGAAGTAGGAACATGTAACTATGGATTTCGTATAGCACTTCTGAGAACAAGGGAGAAATATGATTGGCAATTTGGGTGATAGTAGTTAGATTGACAAGTCCACACATTTTTTGCCAATTAAGGTGGACTATAGATGAAAGCTTACTAAATGTATATTAAAGAAAATTGTCATATTACATGGGATTCCGGCTATGATTACATTAATAGGGTTACTTGGTTTGTGAGCAAATTCTTGAAAAGTCTACATCAAGCTCTGGGGAACCCAAACTTAGTTTTGTATAGCATTTCAAACCTCAGACAGATGGGCAATTTGAAAGAACTATTCAAATTCTAGAAGATTTACTACAAGCTTGTACATTAGATCAAGGGGGTAACTGGGTAAACCATTTGCCCTTTTGTAGAATTTTCTTACAAAACAGTTATCAAGCTACTATACAGATGGCTCCCCATGAGCATTATATGGCCAGAAGTGCAGATCTCCTTACACTAGGATGAAGTGGGAGAAAGGGCAAGTATTGGGGCTCGAGATAGTACAAGAAATGATAGACAAGGTTAAAATCATAAGGCAAGAATTCTATCAACCTAGAGTCACTAGAAAGTTAGAAGACAAACAGCGATGCCCTTAGAGTTTCAAGTGGGAGTAAAGTCTTTATGAAGATATCTCCAACTAAAGGGATAATTGGATTTAGATTGCAAGGTAAGTAATCTAGGTATGTGGGTCCATTAAAAATTCTAAAAAGATCGGAATAGTGGGTTGTACATATTGGCCCTACCGCTAAGTTTAGCTTAAAGTACATAATGTGTTTCATGTGTCGATGTTAAAAAAAGTTCGTACCAAACCTAGATCAAGTGATGGCCTTAGAACCTTTGAAGGTACAGCCAGACTTGTCTTCTATAGAGAGACTTGTGGGATAGTGGTTTCTAAGGAACAAGTTTTAAAAAGACGAAGTATTCCTTTGTCAAGTGCAATGGACAAATCAATAGAGCGAGAGGTGACATGGGAATTAGAAGAATGAAGGGGAAAGCATCTAGAACTTTTCCAATTCCAAGTAACTTTTGAGGACAAAAGTTTTAATTTTAAAGAGAGGAGAATGTAATATATGGTTTAAATAAATTTTTATACAAATTTAAAATAATCGTAATTATTTAATAAAAAATAAATAAAAATATAAGGGGTAGGGTCAATTTTGTTAAATAGGATACGGGATAGGGGCGTTTCATCTTTTCCAAGCAGGACAATATAAGCAAAGCTAACCTAGGGTTTTCTCTTTGCATATTAACAAATTACAGCACCTTAGAGAATCCTAAAGAGAGAAAGGGGGAGAGAGCCTCTTCAAGAAACCCCAAAATATCCAAAGAGTATCGCGGGGCCACAACGAAAGGTAATAATTTAAAGTTATTATAAGACCTAGTTAAAAGTGATGACCCATCATGGAACCGGGTTTTGTTTATATACAGGGATTTAAATTTAACAAAGAGTTTAAAAGCGAAATTTAACAATCATGGAGGTTGTTGGAATTAGAGTTTTAAGCGAAATTTAAATCAAGTAAGAGATTCTAATTTGTTTTTTTGGAGTTACTTAAGTTTAGGATTAGAAAATGAGAAGATTTTGGATTTAAAATTTGTGTAGAAAAATTTAAGGTTCAAATGACTTACGAGGGATACTTTCATCTAACACGGTTTGTGTTGCCCCGTGTTAAAATGAGAAGAATTGGCCTCAACTAGCTGTGTTTCTACCATGTTGAGTCCAAAAATTATGTCGAAAGATACACGACTTCCTAACACAGTCATATTTTGACCGTGTTGAATCAAGGAGAAACATGACCCCCCAACACGGTCATGTTCCAACTGTATTTAAACTAAATCCACCGAGAGATATACGATCTCTAACACGGTCGGTGTACTACCCCATGTGATGTGCCCCAATTGAATAATTCAACCATAATTCAAAGAGGAAGAATAATTGATTCCAATTCCTAGCCAATTTGCGTAAACCCTAGTAGGAAGAACCTAATTTGTGTGAAATGTAAAAGGGGAACAAGGAAATACAATTACGTACCAGATATTACACTAATAGCAATTGGAAAGGCTTGAGAATTTATTTATATTACAACACAATAATCCTAAGCAAATCGCCACAATTCTTTAAGGTAGAATTGATAAGAGTGGGCATGAAAGGATGAGCACTTTCACGACAATGAAAGTTTAATTTTCTAATTTGAAAAAGTGTCCCAAAAAGACCTAAACAACAAGTATTTATACATATTCTAATAAGGGAAATACAACAATGTAACTATTAACATGGCCCAAATTTCCCTTCAAGCTTCGGGTCACGTCACAAGGAGGAAAACACAAGACACTAGTTCTCCTTGGTTCAATTCGGTTCATTTGGACCATGACCCATTCACAAGCCCCAAATTTCTATTGTATTTGTATCTTCTGTTAATATCAAAAATGTATGCTTAAGAAAATGCAAACAAATTACATAAAAAAAATAAAGATTGTATGTAAATGTTTTGGTTCCCCTTGTTCAAGAAGGTTTTTATAGTGTTAGGTCAATAGGTTTGATTCATTATCTCCTCGGGCCTATGGGGAAGATTTTCCTCAAATCTAATAGGTTTTTTCTTAGACTGAAAACTTTAGTTTACATGTGTTGTCGCCCTGAAGTCTTGATTGCACAGTAGTTTTGTTAGTTTTGTTTATTTGTTCTTAGAACTCATGTACCTCAACTAGTGACATGGGAGTCAAGAAAATTTCGTTACCTCCTTCCCCAAAACATAGGTGTTTCTAAACCCATCTGCCCCTTTTTTGTAAAATAACCCCAAGGGTTTTCCAGTAAGTTATGAAATGTGAATAGAAAGAACTTTCCAAAAATTTTTCATTGGTTTTTTTCCCTTGCTGATTGGAACTTACCCCTCTTGAGTAATAGAAAAACAATTTTGTACACTAACAAATGCAATTTATAGGGATGGGATGGGGACTGTGTCTGTTTAATCTTTTTTACTTTGTAGCGCTATGACATTAAGAATACCACCATCAATAAAAAAGAACACAAAAATTACCTGGAAAGACGGGGAAAGTATGGAAACAGGTTTTCCTTGTAAGTCCCTAACACTGAGTATGTCATTCCCCTCCCACAAATTTTAATAATAGATATTTTCTTTTCCCCTTTGTTTAAATCCCTCACCCTCAATATCATAATACCCAAAAACTATTGACAATCATTGCTCTTTGGTATTCTTTTTTTTCCCCTGAATTTCCCCCTCCTTTAAAAAATCTACCATTTTGTTAGGAATTGAGCGCCATGTGTCCAAAACTAATGCTTTTGAAGCATTGTTTTTGATGCATCTTTCCATTGTTGCCCTGAATGTTGTCGGTATCAACCCCAAATATCTTTTCTTTTTAGAAATTGCCCTCCCCCTATTGAAATGTTGTTTTGTGTCCACCCCCTTTATCAATTTCCTTATTCTTTTGTTTCAATCTGTGCTATTACCCATGAGGTTTTTTAGAAAATTCCATATATTGCTCACGCCTAAATGGATTGGATTGTTTCTTCCTTCGGCTGTGTATGGCCTCATCAAGGGTATATACTCTGAAGTCTTTATGTAGGTAATTTCTATTTAACCAGTCGCAAAAATCATGCTGGGTTTTTTAGGCATTCGATTACCCCATTTTATCGTGTCCGAACTTTGTAAATTTTCGTCAACTGTTTTGCCTTCCACTCAAAGTTGGAGGGCATTTAAACAATCCCACCTATAGTGTTGGTATAAACCTCCCTTCCAAAAGTTTCTTTCCTGCTAGGTATGTTCTTACTCCCCATTCTTCGTCTATGCCCCCTAAGATTTTCCCCCATAAGGTGGGCATAACTTAAAAATTACAGCTGCAAGGCCCCAAAAGTGTGATCGTTAATTTAACATTTAAATAAGCCCTAACCTTATCCCCTTTAAACCAAGTGTCTTTTACAGAACCCTTCCGCAAATGAAAAGGGATCTGCAAATTTTACATATTCTAACCCCCAAGGGTTGAAAATTCAAATTGGGTTAGCTCTTTTTTTAAATTTTTCCCTTTCCCCTAAAAGCTGAAATCACCTTCCAAACCCCCTGCCCCTATTACCTTTAAAGCTATTCCCTACAAGCATTAGATAGGCTACCCAAAGGGGGGGCCCCCGAGGGCTTGCCACCGGGGGTTGTGGACGTCATTTAATCTCCTTTTGCTAATGTGTAAAACAATGTGGGGAGATCTGAAAATTATTTTTAATTTTCACCCAGACGATGACCCTAAACCCCCTAAACCTAACTATTGGCCTCTTGTCAACTTCACCATTCACCTATCTTTTTGACTGATTTTTAATTTTTTAATATTTTAAAAATATTGTTGCCCTTAAATTGATTAAAAACATAGCAATCAAAAATTGAAATAACTTCAAAGAAAATCCCGGTCAAAAATTAGTTTTAGGGTGAACCTTAAACCCTTTAATAATCTAAAATTTTTGATAATTTAAACTCAACACCAAATGATGATGTAAAAATTAGATTTTGCACCTAACACAATATCAAATGCAAAACACTACAACCAAATTGATTTGGCGTGAAACTTTTACAACAAAAGGAATTCCCGCAAATGAAAAACGAAATTAAAGACAAATTTAGCATACAATTCCCCTAAATTTTCAAAAATATAATGATGGAAATTGAACCACCCTTTGATTGAAATTTAAAAACCAAAAAAAAAACCAAAACAAAACCTAATCAACATAGATTTACAAATAGTTATAAAAGGAAAAAACAACTTAGGAATTTAATTTTCACAATTTTGGTGCAATCGCACAATTCCGAAGTTTTGGGTAAGAGTCCCTTTGAAATTAGGATGAAACCCTAATTCTCACAAAAATTTCAGCAAAAAAAAGTATTCTTCCCCCTTTCAAACCTATTAAGCAAACATTTATATTGTCCCTTTAAGGTTAAGATGACTAAAAAAATTAAAAATATCCCTAAAGGGCGGTTGGCCCTTAAAACAAAATACAACCAATAAAATGTCAAAAGTTACAAAAATAATGGATAAAGGGAAAAATTTAAAAAGTAAAAGGAAAATTTAACCAAAAAAGAGGTTCATTGATTTAATGTTGATCAGGGGCCTTAGAGTAAACCCGTGATGTCTCTAATTTGCCCATTAGGAAGTTAATGTGGCATCCCGTGTAGAATGATCATTTTACCTGCAAAATTTATCATTCAAACTTGTTTTAAATAAAGAAAAATAGTATGCAATGTAAGTGATTTGGATCTTCCTAATATTTCCTTTTTCCCATAAGATTCCCCTAGGTAGTCCCATATTATATTTATATTACTACAATCATCTTCCCCCCCAAAAAAAACCCACTTTCACCCCCCAACAAAAAAAAACCTTTATGGCTCAATAAATAACTCACTTATGGAACCCCCCACAACCCTCCCGTTAAGTACCACAAAACCTCACGGTTTTAAACATTAAAGGGTAACCAAACCTTCATGTACAAAAACCCCTTAAACCAACCATCCAAAAAGCACACACAAAACACCCCGTTTTGCAAACCCAAAAACCCTTCCCCACGGAACACAAACCCAAAATTTCCACTTAGGCCAAGCACTCCACAAGACTAAAAACCCCAGATGATTACAAATCAGGACATTTCCCAATACCAAAAAGGATTAAAAGCTTTAACAAAGGCTTCAAAAGGTTTAAATGAAAAATGTACTAAAAAGGGAAAATATGGAATCTTTTGAAAATTTTTCCCCAACCCTTTTACGTCAAGATATCATGGCAAGAACCTAATGTGTTCCCTCAATTTCAATCCGAAATAACAAGGTTCATCCAATTTATGTAAAATCAAAAAATTTAAACATTTACATGCATAAACGCAAAATTCCCAACCGAAATTAAGAGCCCAAGGCAATCCCCTTTTCCCAAAAAACTATGCTTGCCCAAATTATGATGTGCTCAATTTAAAAATAATTTAAACACAATTAAAGAGGGACAATTGACCCAATTCCTAGCAATTTGTTGAACCCTAGCTAAAAAAACCCTAATTTTTGAAATGTAAAGGGAAAAAGGAAACCCAATTAATACCAGAAATTAACATAATACCCAATTAAAAAGGTTTGAAAATTATTGATATAAACAATAATCCCAAAAATCCCCACAATTCTTTAGGGTAAATTGATAAGGTGGGCGTAAAAAAGGAGAGCTCTTTCAAAAAATTAAAATAATTTTTAAATATGAAAAAAATGTCCAAAATGACCTAAAAAAAAGTTTTTCCCCCTATTTAAAAAAGGGAAATACAAAAAATGAACTAGTCAATGGTCGGTTTTTCAAGTTAATACAATCACAAAAGGGAAAACCCAAAAGGGACCGGTTTTTCCCCCTTGGGGTCAATTGATTCTTATTGACTGCCCTTTCAAAGCAATTGTATTGTGTTTAGTATTTTCCAAAAATAAAAAATTGTACCATTTAAAAAAAAAATGCAAAAAAATTACATAAAATAAATAAGTTAGTATGTAAATGTTTTGGGTTTGCTTGTTCAAGAAGGTTTCATAGTGTAGGAAAAGGGTTTACCCCATCATTGTGTTAGGTAAACAGGCCCTTAACTGGCCGTGTTAAAGTGATGGCAAATCATTGTATATCAAGTTATCTTTTAATTAACCAGTTCCAAAAATAAAGGCAATTGTTTCCCTTAGAAAAAATAATAGTTAAGAGGAATTTTGGGAAAATATTTTAATTGGATTATTTTACTAGAGTGATATTTTGATGATATAAGATATCGACTTAGTTAAGTTTGG
>JBBMOL010000894.1:0-59820 GCA_037954665.1 Laguncularia racemosa | reverse complement strand
ATTTAGAAATTGTTTTACTGTGTTGTCCTGTAGTAAAGCTCTAGGACCTTATGATTGAAGCCATTTTTTAGCCTTCCCCCTTAGTGAGAAGGGAATAATCTAGTATGCATCGCTTCATCTATGACCTCGTTATTCTTGAAGGTCTCATAGATTTTTAGGATGTTTGAATGTAAGCATGGGGGTCCTCATCTGGTAATCCATTGAATTGATAGTATTGTTATAAGAGTCACCCACCCCTTGATTTTGAAATTGTTAAGCCCCAATAGAGGCTTCACAATAGTCGACCCTATTCCATCTAGGTTAGCCTTGCATAATCTAGGTTGGTCTTAGGTAGATCCTCAGCCATGGTTTCTTGTGTTTTCTCTTTAATATGCTCCAGTAATCCTATCCCACTATCTAAAGATTCTACAACTGATTCCTCTTCCTTTATTGCTATCGTGACTTTTATAATAGGCATTTCTTCCCTCAATTGTTGATTATTTAGAAGATTTAGCAGCTATATTCTTTTGAATCTTGTGAAGTGTTCTCTTAATTTTAGAGTCTAGGTTAAGAATGTTAGAAGGGAGAGTCCTTGTCATGCACTACAGAAGCAACATTCACGAGTTATAGTGTTTAAAAGATGGGAATAGTAGAAAGATTAAAACAAATAAAATGAATGACCAAAGTATAAATAAAAAGGGTTTTTCCTAATATTATTTTTCTAGATCCCTGACAACGGCTACAAAAAATTGATCTTTGCTTTTTCCATTCGTATCAAATTATAAATTTATAAACCCAAAGAAATTTAACGATCAAGCTAAACAAGTGAAACCTATCTAATGTAGTATAGATTGCAATGGTGTTGTCTTTAAGAATTTTAAAAAAACAAGTATTAGTATTACCATTTTTCTGTTGGTCTAAATCTTGATGTGAGATTAAAAAACTAAATTACTAATTAACTTATCTAACAACCCTAAATCATTGATGAGGATCAACTATCATCAAGCGTTCATGAGCCGAAATCCAATGACCCGTTACATGGTATTGGAGGTCCAATGACAAGAGCTAGAGTTCAGCGGATGAGTGAAGCTTTGCAAGATTAGTGATGAATCAACAAGAGAGGGGACCAAGTTACGCTAAGGGAGAATAAACCATTATTCACTTGATTTAAGCTTACATAGAGGTGGACAGAGATATGAGAGCTGTAGGATGAAAATTATAGTAAAGAGCCGTAAAGTCGCCGGTTTAAAGGGAAATTGGATAGGCTAAAGGTCACCCGACCTTCTGTCATTTGTTTTATTTTCTTGTAATTTTTTTTTTGGCCCTTCTTAATTTAAGGCCGGTTCTCTATGTTGGAAGATTTCCTTTTTTAGGTTTTGTGTAAAACAATAAAAGCTCCTCGTGGAGAGAAGGGGGTGACAGATATTATTTTTTTTTAATACACAATTTGTGCGAGACTCTCTCATTGTTCTTTGAACACGAACTTCTCAATTTCTTCGATCTAAACGCTTGGGGAAATCAATTGATGACTGAGGTTTCAATCAACAGGTGTAGTTGGGGTTTAGTTCTGTTCATAGCTTGTTCAAGACGACTCTTGGGGATCCGATTTAAATCACGATCGCTGGGTTTTAGGTTTAATATACTTGGGTTTTGCATCATTTGGTATTAGAGCTTCAGTTTCTTGAATCAAGTAAATTTATCCTTTATCTTATTTGTTTTGTTTCAATTCATTGTTCTTGTTTCATCTCTTTAGAAATTCATATATATATATATAAAGAATTAGTTCCATGGAAATTGCTGTCGGTGTCTGATAGTCCTTGTTGCCAAGTCTGGAGTGTTTCATCAAGTCCATCATTGTCGGGTCACAAATTACCTAAACTAGCATATTTATAAATTGCATTTGTCGAATTTGACCGAAAACTCCAATCCTCCGCATTGCTTCTTCTTCAATAATTAAAAAGGTAAGAAGGCTTTATTTAATTAATTCCAATCACTTTTATCCATTGCCGAATTACAAAGGCAATTCCATTACCTTTAAATTACACAATTAAGTGTTATATTATCCTTCCAATTTCATATTAGGTGTTATCTTGTCATTCCAATTCCATAATAAGTGATATATTGTCTTTCCAATTCCATTGTACTCTTGCGTCTCTATTGAATCCTTGTTTGTGTGCCTACTAAGTGTCTGTTGATTTGGAACCAATTGTTTAGTTAGTTGAGTTGCCTTAGTAGTTTAACATTGAGGAGTTTTTTAATTCGAGTTCTAATAAAATATTCTATAAGAGCGGGGTGTGAGTAACATTGTACTTGAGAGCAAAACACGAGTGAATCTATAGTTGTGAGTGTAAACAGAGATATGTCTGGCTAAAGTCTAACTAGGGGAGAGAATGGAGGAGGGGAAAATAAATGATGTTTGATGCTTTAATGAGTGGGCTAAAAAGAATATTGAGTGGTGAATTGGAACAAATCCATGAGAGGATAAAAAAGATGGAATGGAGCAAGGAACCATTAAGTAATAATGTTGTAGTGCGAGAAACGAGTAGACACTTAAGAGGGGAGTAAGGATAGAAGAGAGGGAGGATGTTGAGTCAGGAGAGTATAACTACATGACTGAGAAAGGAAGTACCTAATGGTGAGATAATAACTTCGGAAGTATCAAAATGAAGATGCCATCTTTTCAAGGAAAAAATGAACCAAGCTGTCCTTAGAATGGAGAGAAAAGTGGATCATGTATTTGAATGCTACAAATTAAACTGAGAGAAGAAGATTAAATTAGCTGCAGTTGAGTTTTTTGATTATGCTAATGTTTAGTGGGACCAGCTAGTACGTAATAGGCGTAGGTATGGAGAAAGGCTTATTAGCACATGGATGAGATGAAGACCATTATGCAGAAGAGGTTTATCCCTAGTCACTATCACAGGAATTTGCTTAGGAAGTTCCAAGGACTGACTCAGGGGTCTAGGAATGTAGAGGACTGTTATAAGGAATGGAGGTTACTATGATTAGAGCCAAAGTAGAGAGGGTGATGAGGCCATAATGGCTAAGTTCATCAAGGGGTTGAATCGGGAGATCGCTGACGTAGTGCATTTACATCACTATGTGGATAGGTAGGAATGGTTGTACAGGGCGTTTAAGGTAGAGAAGCAGTTAAAGTATAGGGGAACTTCAAAATTTAGGACAACTTCCAACTTTTCATGGAAGTTAAATTGGAAGAAGAACACTATAGGCTCGAAACCAAAAGAGGATGTGAAGGCCAAGAGTCCAGTTACTTCTTCTAAGGGTAATTCTGACACTAAACCACCTACTAGAACTTGTGATGTCAGATGTTTCAGGTGTTAGGGGTGTGGACATATTGCATCTCAATGTCCAAATTAAAGGGTTATGATCAATTCACGATAATGGAGATGTGGAAAGTATTAGCTCTAATGACGATGATTACGTCACTATTAGAGATTATAAATGATGTCGATTTCGAAGGGCCATGAGTGGAGAGTTATATGTTACTAGGCGAGTCCTCAGCACTCAGCCTCAGAATGATGGTGAAGGGGTTTAACATGAGCACATTTTTCATACCCGGTGTCATGTGCAGAATATGGTATGTAGCTTGATCATTGATAGGGGTAGCTGTACTAATGTTGTTAGTACCTTATTGGTTGATAAAGATGAGGTTGAAGGTTGTAAAACATCCAAAGCCGTATCGATTGCAGTGGTTGAATAAGTGTGGGGAATTGAAAGTAGGCAAGTTCTTATTTCTTTTTCTATCGGGGTTATCGTGATGAGGTGATGTGTGATATATGTTCTCATGCAGGCTAGTCACATATTGCTGGGTCGACCATGGTAGTTTGATAGAGGTTGATGTATGATGGATACAAGAACTAATATTTTTGTTCTAAACAAAAGAAAGGTGGTTCTAACTCCATAAAAACCATGGAGGCTTGTGAGGATCAAGTTCGGATAGCAAAAGAGTTTAGAGGAAAAACACATGAGTGTACAAGAAAAGAATGAAAAAAAAAAAAAAAAGAAAAGAGTGAAAGAAAAACATTGGTGAACCATGAGAGAAAAGATTCTGAAACACTGAGTGGAGAGAAAATTGCAAAGAAAAGTGAGGTAAAAGAGTGCAATATTAGCAGGGAAACAACTACTTGTACTTATGTACAAGGATGTGTATTTTTCTAACACTGACCTTAACTCTTCTTTGCCTAGTATGGTGGTGTCCCCTTTTGCAGGAGTATGAAGATTTGTTTCCTGGAGAGGTACCAAAGGGTCTACCTCAACTACGGGGCATTAAGCATCAAATTGATTTTTTTCTAGGTGTGTTTATTCCTAATTGGCCAGCTTATCGGAATAATCCTAAGGAGGCAAAGGAAATCCATAGACAAATTGATGATTTGATAGAGAAAGGGTTTGTGAGAGAAAGCCTCAGTCCATGTTCAGTCCCTGTCATCTTAGTTCCCAAAAAGGATGGCACATGGCGAATGTGTGTTGACTTTCGAGCAATTAAACAAGATCACAGTTAAGTATAGACATCCTATCCCTAGACTTGATGATATGCTTGATGAATTGCATGGCGCTTGTTTGTTTTCCTAAAATTTATCTAAAGAATGGCTATTACCAAATTCGCATGAAAGAAGAAGATGAATGGAAAAATGGCTTTTATAAAATAAACATGGGTTATATGAATGGATGGTAATGCCTTTTGGATTAACAAACGCACTGAGCACATTTATGAGGTTAATGAATCATGTTCTTCGTAAATTCATTGGGAAGTTTTTTGTTATATACTTTGATGGCATTCTAGTTTACAATAGGACTTTAAATGATCATGTTCAACATTTGCAATGTGTGTTCACTGTTTTGAGAGAAAACAAGTTGTATGCGAACTTGAATAAGTGCACATTTTGTATGGAAACTGTGGGTTTTTCTTGGGTTTGTTGTAGGTGCAAATGGGATTGCTGTGGATGAAGAAAAGGTGAAAGCAATTTGGGAGTGGCCAACACCAGAATGCAAGTGAGGTCAGAAGCTTCCATGGATTGGCAAGCTTTTATATAAGAGATTTGTGAGGGATTTTAGTTCCATAGCTGCTCCTTTAAATGATCTTGTTAAGAAGAATACCGAATTCAAGTGGACTGAATTGCATGAGCAGGCTTTTCAGACCCTGAAAGGTAAGTTGACTAACGTACCCTCACTAGTTTTTACCTAATTTTGTGAAAGTCTTTGAGATTGAATGCGATGCTTTCGGGAAAGGTATAGGTGATGTGTTGATGCAGGAGTTCAAGCCAATTGCATATTTTAGTGAAAAAACTTAATGGTGCTGCATTAAATTATCCAGTATATGATAAGGAGTTATATGCTTTAGTGAAAACCTTACCAACTTGGCAAACATTACTTATGGCTTAAGGAGTTCATCATTCATTCAGATCATGAGAGTTTGAAGTTCTTGAAAACTCAAGGTAAGTTGAACAAGACGCATGCCAAGTGGCTAGAATTTATTGAGACTTTTCCATATTTGATTAAATACAAGCAAGAAAAGAAAATGTGGTGGCTGATGCACTTTCTCGAAGGTATGCTCTTTTGACTTCTCTGCATACTAAATTGCTTGGATTTGAACTCCTTAAGGAATTGTAAGAGACTGATGCTGATTTTGGTCAAATTTGGGCCGCTTGTGTTGAGTCTGGATATTCTGATTTCTATAGACATGATGAGTACTTGTTTAAGAAAGATAGGGTGTGTGTGCCTAAAAAAGTTCTGTGCGTGAATTGCTAGTGAGGGAAACACATGGGGCGATTTAATGGGACACTTTGGTGTTAAAAGGACTTTGGATATTTGGCATGAACATTTTATTTGGCCAAAGATGAAACATGATGTGCAAACTGTGTGTGATAAGTGCATTGCATGTAGATAAGGCCAAGTCTAAAGTAATGCCCCATGGGGAATACATTCCATTGCTTGTACCTAATTAACTTTAGACTAAAAGATTCTATGGATTTGTACTAAGGTTACCACTCTCTCAAAGTGGTAAAGATAACATATTTGTTGTTGTCGATAGGATTAATAAGATGGCTCACTTTATTGCTTGTTCTAAAACTAATGATGCACGGCATATTGTTGAATTGTTCTTTAGGGAGATTGTGCAGTTACATGGTTTGCCTAGATCCATTGTGAGTAATAGGATGTGAAATTCTAGAGCCATTTTTGACGTACTTTGTGGAATAGGCTAGGCACTAAATTGTTGTTCTCTATTGTTGCACACTTTCAAACTGATGGTTAGACAGAAGTAGTCAATAGGACTTGTTCAACCTTATTGCATGCCGTGATTCATAAGAAATTTAAAATAATGGGAGACCATGTTTGCCTCATGTAGAATTTGCATATAATAGGACTGTACATTCCACTATATCATATTCTCTATTTGAGGTTGTGTATGACTTTAACCCTTTGACTCCATTGGATATTTTACCTTACCTATTAACGGATTTGTTAATCTTGATGGAAAGAAAAAGGGAGAATTTGTTAGGGAATTGCATGCTTAGGTTTGGACCAACATTGAGAAGAAAAATGGGCACTATGCTCGTTAAGCCAATAAAGCTCGTGTAAAGACTGTTTTTCATCCAGGAGACTAGGTGTAGGTGCATTTGAGAAAGGAGAGATTTGCTGAGCAACAAAAGTCGAACTTGTACCCTAGGGGAGATGGACCTTTTCATGTATTGGAGCATATCAATGATAATGCTTACAAGATTGACTTACCAAGTCACTATGGTAATGTAAGTGCAATTTTAATGTTTCAAACCTTACTCTATATGATGTAGGTGATTTGAGGACGAATCTTTTCAAGGAAGGAGGGAATAATGAGGATCAACTATCATCAAGCATTCATGAGCTGAAATCCAATGACCCGTTACATGGTATTAGAGATCTAACGACAAGAGTTAGAGCTAAGCGGATAAGTGAAGCTTTACAAGATTAGTGATGAATCTACAAGAGAGGGAACAAGTTATGTTAAGGGAGAATCAACCTTTATTCACTTGATTCAAGCTTACACAGAGGTGGATAAAGATATGAGAGTCGTAGGATGAAAATTATAGTAAAGAGCCATGAAGCCGCCGGGTTTAAAGGGGAATTGGACTGGCTGAAGGCCCCAACCTTGTGTCATTTGTTTTGTTTTCTTGTAATTTTTTTTCTTGGTCCTTCTTAAGTTAAGGCCATTTCTCTATGTTAGAAGATTTTTTTTTTTTTTTTTTTTAGGTTTTGTGTAAAACAATAAAAGCTCCTCGTGAGCGAAGGGGGCAGCAGACATTATTTATTTTTTTAAATACACAATTTGTGAGAGACTCTCTCTTTGTCCTTTGAACACGAACTCTTCAATTCTTTAATCTAAAAGCTTAGGGAAATCAATGATAACTGAGGCTTCAATCAACAGGTGTGGTTGAGGTTTAGTTCCGTTCATAGCTTGTTCAAGATGACTCTTGGGATCCAATTCAAATCACGATCGCCAGGTTCTAGGTTTAATATACCTAGGGTTTTGCATCATTAATCATAATCATTTTAATGAATGGATTTAATCACAAAAAAATACCCTTCATTTTGATCCACTCTAAACCTTAGCTTTCTTATAATAATGTATTAATTAATAAATTATTTATACTTTACACTGTAGGAATTCTCAATTAAACTAATTACTCCATTGAGTTAATTAATTAATAAACTTATATGGAATAGTGGAGACCTCTCTCTCACTATCGCCATATAAGATTTTATTAAGTTTATAATTCTCAAATAAAGATTTCATCTTTACGCATAAAATCGAAGTTTTCCAACCTCTAGGTAAAACATGCAATCTTTTTATTCATGAAGATCTATCTTATTAGATAAGATCTCTCTCTAGCTAACAAGAATTAGACATACAATTAATTTGCATGTATAAATTAATCACAAAGTAATCAAAATACATGAATATATATAAAGAGATAAACTTTTCATTAATCCATAATCAATTTAATCACATACCCCTTTTTTTTTAAAAATTTAAAGTGAGTATTTATAGTAAAAAAAATAGGGGGTAGCTTTGCATGACCTAGTGCATGTTTAGGGCACGCCCATGCTTGTTGTCGTGTACTTAAAACAAATTTAAAATTCTAGCTTTCAAGGCTTTACCCGACTTCCTACACGGCCTTGCTCAGGGTTGTGCACTCGGGAAAACTCCTTTATTTTCTTCTCTAGACATATTTTTTCCCCTTGGCACTATCTTACCAACTTGTACAGTAGTTAGGGCACAATTTTATGATACTTTTTTGATCCCCTTTTTGCTCTTTTCATAGCGTTAGTATGGCAATGCTAAAGTTTGTACATGTGTAAATCATCTTTTTTTAAATTTTTTTTCCAAATTTTTCCTTTTTTTCGCTAAACCTTCTTTAAACCCTTTAAATTGCACTTTTTTAAAAACCTTAAATTCAAATATTAAACACGTAAGTGTTTTTTTTCTTGAAAAATTCATACAAAATTATATTCAAAAAAATACTAAAAATTTAAGGTTCTTTCAACACTTATCAGGGTGTTTGGGACTTTATTTGCATCAAAACCCTAGATGGTTTTTTTAATGTAAGCAGGAGGTTGTATTGCATTGGCTCCACACTCTAGGGTTCCACCTTTCTTTTCTTTTAGTGGGTAAAATTGCAAATCTAAAATCTCCACTCTTTAAAAGGGTGGTTTGGGCAATGATTTTAGAAGGAGTTAAGTAGGAAACCCCAACTCACTTATTTCGTGCTAAAAGTGCTTGCATGCTTCTTTGGCTCCATGCCCTTTCCCTTTTCTCTCCATTTTCAATAACTAAAAAAATGTTGGCCTATTTAAAGGAATGTTCTTTTAAAACGTTTGAGAGCATCTTTATAGATTTTTTTTTTTCAATCGGATGTTAAAAACTTTCAATTGCTTGCTATATCTTATCATTTTTTGGGAATTGATCAAATACTATAGAAAACAAAATGTTAATGGGGATTTTCAAAACACTCTAGTAAGAAGCCCTTTTAGCATTTCTCCCCTTGTTTTTTATTGGTTATTTCATTATAAAGCCCCAAATGGTCATTAGGGAAATTACCCAAAAAATTTTCCTCCTTAAACTATTAACAAAATATTTCAAGAAAATTTGTATTCTTAAATTTTGGCAAATAAGGAGAAAATATTAAAAAATTTTAGATATTTTGGGGGTTAGTAGGTGCCCTGTCACATATATGCTATTTATTTGGTCATCTTAGGGCCAAGCTTAAGCCCCGCTCAAGCCCAAGCCTAGCTTTTTTCACAAGGGCACGGCCTTAAGCCCAAGTGGTAACCCTCCTCTCCTTCTATGGCCCTTTTTTGACTTGGTTAACTATAGATAAGGTTGTTTTTTAGGTTGTTAACTCTCATAATTGCTTATTCTCCTATACTCTCACACTTTAGACGCGCAAATTGAGGCATACTCCACGTTTTTCCCTGACTTAAATTTTCCCCTTAGCATCCTCTATAAATACCTAATTGTCTACTAGTAAGGAGATATGGGAACCCTTTAAACTCTCATCCCAAAAATTTTTAAGCTTTCACTACTTGCATCCCCCATTTAACTTGAGGTTAGAGTGGTTATGTTGAACAACCCTAATACTCCTTAACTCACTGTTTGATTATCTTATGTAGATCTTCACACCTTTCATAAATCTATAAACAATAATTGGTGTTGTCTTTTAGCGACCCATGACCATGACTAGTAACACCAAATCTAAATCTAAACCATTGAAAATTCACCTACCTAAACACATCATGACCCCCATTTGTCAAGCGTAATGAATAACAAAGGCCCTAGGCGAGGAGGATAGGTTGGCTCACCATGAGCAAATGCGTGGTGGCCTTGATACGCTCAGAATGTAATATAAAATAAAAGCGCAATAGCAGCAAGTGCACTGGTCGTATTAAGTAATAGAGTAGTGAAAAGTAAGGTTGTCGATCCCTCGAGGAACCAATAGAGTACTAGACCTATGGAAATTCTTATCAATATTCTAGGTGATTAAAAGGGGTTTTGAAATGTCTAAGCTAAAAATTTAACTTAAAGCAAACAAGGGGGAATTTTTGAAGAATCTATCAATTAGGGAACGAGGGAATTAGAATTCACCCTAGATTCGTTAATCAAACTGCTACCATGTTATATCAACTAGTGGTTAAAAGGGGTATTCAAGTGAGTTTAGAAAATCCTTTTTGGGGAAGTTAACCTTAAATCAATTAGTCGGCTTTCGCGTCTCCAATTAACAAAGGAATCAAAATTATGTTTCATACACCCCCCGATGCTACAAACAACTAAGCCCTAAATCAATTAACCCTAATCCCTTAGTGATTAATTAACAAGAAACATTGCATTGCGCCCTCCATAAACTATAATTAAACCAATTATCGAAAACTCCGTTATTGACAATAAGTCTAATTAAGAATTCCTAACAAATCCTAATCAACTCCCATATCAAAAGGATTTCTACAATTATAATCAAAGACCAATTATAATTGAAATCAAAGGAATTGCAATCATGATTAATCCAAATTTTAATTCCTAATCTATAACATGGCTACAATTATCCTTTTAACTTTCTAGGGTTTCATCAATTTCCAAGGAAAAAGACTTAGCAATTCATGGAGTTAAAGACATGATTATGATTCAAGGAGATTCGGCAAAAGAAATCATATTCAATAGTTGGATCAAATACTTGAATTGCATATAAGAGATAAAGTTCAGAAATCACCAATTCAACAATACAAATAAAACCTTAATTGCAAGGAACTCCACAAATCCTTCACAAAGGATGATAATCTCCACCAAGATCACAAAGTTTTCTCCAAGATTTGATCTCCACAATTCTCCCTTAAAACTAGGTTAAAAATTTTAAAACAAGAAAATTGACCAAAGATCCCCTATAAATCGACCTAGGACCTATATATATGCAAGGGGAGGTGAGGAGATGCAATTAAAACAAGACCGGCCTAAGGTCGGCTCAAGGTTGGCCAAAGGCCGGCAGCCTTCATTTAAATCCTTCATTTAAGCCGGCCATAAAGGCCCGGCGACTTGAATTGTCATTTTGCCATCCTTCAATCTTTTCATGCTTCAATTTGTATGCAACCCCTCCAAATTGATTAAGTTTGAACTCAAGTCTTCCAACATTTGAAAGTAAAAATAAACATGATTAAGTACCTTTTTCCTTGTGATTTCTCAAAAAATCAATAATGAATACTTGAAAATTGCTTAATGAATTATGAGTAAAATATGCCTTTATCAACTCCTCACACTCAAACTTTTGCTTGTCCTCAAGCAAAATAAAACCAGAAAGAAATCCATCCTAGAAAGTACAAAATATTTCATTATCATACAAACTTGAACATCTGTCATCTCTACTTCTGACTCATACTTTGTGATGCCCCACTCAAACCAAATTGGGAATATGTGATTGAGTACTATACTCAAAATTAACAACTATCTAGAGAAAACAAACTTTAATCCAAGCGTTTAACCTAAGAATTCTATTCCAAAAGTAGATATTCAGTCCTAAAGGAAAATCACCATTTAAACTTCACTAGAAATTAGTAAGCATATGATCCTTCCATCACTTCTTTAAAACAGTTCAACATAAAATGAAAGCATATGATATAAATTTCCCTTTCCTAGATTTTCTCCCTTTTTATTATAAGTCCAATGTAAACTTATTGATGAGCATTCACTAAAACTCCACTTTTCTCTCTCTCTCTCTCTCTCTCTCTTTTTTTTTTCTATAAAAAAAGTTCGTGTATTGAACTTTTGCTTCTCCGCCCTTATCGCTATAGTGAGATCACTGATTCGGCACTTTCCCGGGCTCATCACCCAAGTGACCGGGTTTTTTAAAGGGACCCCATTGAACTCTCCCTCACTCTGCATTCAAGTTTGGTTTACTCTTAACTCAATTACTTGGTCATTGGAGTAAGGCAACTTTTTCATTTGAATGTTTAAAACAGAATTAAGACTTTTTTTATAAGGGATCACTAAGTAAGAAGTTTCCCTTACCTCTTTCATTAGATGTTGAAAAGCTTTCAAAGTAACTTTCAAGAAGATAACTAGCTAGAGAAGAGACCAGAAGTTAGACCTGTTTATCTTTCACAAGAGGACTCAATGACTTTTAAAACTTCAATTATAAGGGCCCTAAAAATAAGTAAATTTGATTTCTAAAGATTTTATTCATTAATTTTAACAAAGGGACAAGAATCACAACAGTGGTGAGTAGGGCATAATAATGAGTTATTATTTTTAATAAATCAAAAACAGATGCAAAAGCTATTGTTTTTTTTTTTTTTTGGTATAATCTCTAGTTTTCCCAAATCAATTTTTTTTTTGAAAAAATTGGCCAAAAAATTTGTTAGATAACTCAGGAAAAATACAGTTCAAGATAAGGAAGAGTATGATCATCAAAGCACGAACAGGCAAATACTCATCTCAACTTTAATACCTACATTCCCTTCCCCACATTTTAGAATAGACAGTGTCCACACTGTTCACATCAATGTAAATAACAAAATGGGAAGGGAAAATAAGACAAAAGGAACTGGTACTCCCCTAGTATAACATGTAGAAGCCTATTTAAATCCCATCAAAGTGAACTTGGGAGATTGGTCCTTGTGAACTTTCCCTTGCATTTTCCTAAAAACAATTAAAAAAAAACCAACGAAACACAATAAAGTAAACGTAATATGGGCTGCCTCCCATAGAGCGCTTGTTTTTATAGTCTCACCCTTTACTATCAGGGTTTATCATCTCAGCTTAAATAAAGGAGTTTAAACAACTCCTCCAACACCATCGTCTTCAGATTAGGATTCCAAGCTTCCTTCCATGGTATGGTGCCCTTCTTTTTAGCTTCCACCAATGTTTTGTAGGTGGATATCAACAAACTTACTTGCTGGATGTCTGCCCTTGACCAACCTGGGATTTCCCTATGTTCATCCAACTGGCCTTGAATCTGCTGCTGCAATTCTCTTGTCATAGGCGTTGGATTAATGTGAGGCCCCATGGATTTCCTAAATTTAGACACTCATAATAAAACAATTGATTAGAAAAGACATTGGGGTTCAAGTGTCTGCATGGGCATTAGTGTCGGCAATGGTGGCTTCTCATAGTGGTCCTCTTTTTCAAAAGCAACAACATTTTCAGTCTGGGGTACTTGCTCACAGCCTTTGTTTTCTTGCTCATCCTCATCCCCCAATCATCTATCTCATTCAAAACAGTTTTCAAGAGTGGTTTGCCCTACATCTTCCTCCACATCATTGTTAGTAATTTCACCCTAAATAGATATGTCAGAATACATTGCTTTTCTCATTAGAAAAAAAACACAGGATCATACATATCAAATGTTACCTGGTCATCTAGTGCTCTAAGGGTGAGCTTCCTTGTCCTACATCAATTAGAGCTTGCCCTATGGCTGGGAATGGTCTACCAGAATGAGTGGAATGTCCTCATCTTCTTCCACATCCAGTATGACAAAGTCCATTGTAAATAGGGAATTTATCGACCTTGACTAAGACATCTTCCACTATACCCTTGGAAAACCTTGAGCTCTTATCAGCTAGCTGCACGTGATTGGTCTCCTCTTGCACTTTTGTGGCTCTATTCCGAGCTTCCTAAAAACTGAAAGTGGCTTAATTAATACTTGCACCAGAATCAATCAAAACATTCTCAAAAACATTTTTACCAATGGTGTAAGGGATACTGAAACTTCCTTTATCTTTCAGCTTTTTAGGTAGCTGAGTAGATTTCTTCTCTATGACAACTGAACTCTCGCCAAGAGCATTACTTTCTCAACACTCTCATAGATCTTTTGTTAGAGAGCAGCTCTTCATGAATTTGGCAAAAGGATGGAATTTGGTTCAAGGCTTCTAAGAGAGGTATATTGATTTGAAGCCCTTTAAATATGTCACAAAACCTGGCAAAACTGGGCTTCCAACTCCCTCTGCTTGAGTCTTCCTGGAAAGGGGATAGGTGGAACATAAAACTGCAAAACTGGTGCTTTTGGGTGTGAGTTCCTCTTCCTTCTGCTTACCTTTCTTTGGATCTTTCTCTTGAATTTTTTCCTGCCTTTTAGCTTTCTTCACCTCCTTATACTCTTTAGCGTGATGGCGTTGACATGATGGGTGTTCTCCTCAGTTTTGCTAGGCAAAGACCCTAAGGGTCTAGTACTTAGTACTGTGCAATTTGACCGAGCTGACCCTCCAAGTTTCTGATAGAAGCTTGTTGTTTTTGTAGGAGGGTGTCAGTCTTTTGCATGTAGCTCCTCATGAGCTCTTCCATCTGAGTGGTTGCTGTTGAGAATTTGGCATTATGAGTAGAGGCTTGTTTGGGAAATCACAAGGGGGGTTAAGTGCTTGATTCTCATTCCTCCATGAGAAGTTTGGATGATTGCGCCACCCAAGGATTGTATGTATTCGATATATGTCCTTGAGTACCTCTCTGGGGGTTGCCCACAAGTTTACCTGCTCTCCACTAGATGGAGCTGATGACTTTCCAACCATGCACTCACTAGCTGAGTGAGGTCTTGAGCAAATTTCACAACTAGAAGTGGATTAGCATTAAAAGAATTTTTAAAAAGGCGAGTCTACTTACCTGAGTGGTGAGGGCAGCTATTTGGTAGTCAACTGAGCCATACTGACATTGTTCTTCGCTGAAACCACTCTTGTACCACTTCTCTCATTTTGCCAATTGTGTGCACTAGAGGCATCTCTTCTATCAATGCATTGGCCTCTAAGTAAGTTTTTCCATTAGTGCACCCCCAGCTGCAGCATCCACAAGAGACCTCAATGTCTCATCCAGACTCAAGTAAAGAAACTCAATAAGGAGATTGCTTGGTAAACCATGATGTGGGCATTTTCTAGTTGCTTCCTTGAATCTCTCCCATACCTCATAAAGTGATTCACCACTAAACTTTGTAAAGTTAGGATTTTCACTTCTTAGTTTGGCGATCCTAGTGGTGGGAAAAAATCTCCTCAAGAACTTGATTGATAGGTCTTCCAGGTTTGTAGCTCTAGCTTTATCCTCAATGAGAAAGGAAAAGCTGTAGTCTTATGGCATCATCAGTGACACCATTCTGCTTGACAGTGTTGGTGTATTGAAGGAACCCAGCAAGATGATCTCAGGGCCTCCCTTTGAATACCCTCCAACTGACTCGATTTGCACCATCTGAATGAGTGCCGATTTAAGCTCAAAAATTTTTGGCTTGTATAGCTGGTCTAATAATGGGCGGTTCCTGAATTCCTAGGAACAGAGAAATCTCTAAGTGCTTGCTGAACACCCTGAATTTGGCGATTATCCTCATTTGCCATCTCTTCTACTTTTTCTCTCTGCTTGTTGTCTCTTCTAATTTGACGTAGAGTACGCTCAATCTCAATATTGAATGGTATGAGATTTAGCACTCCTACTCCTGCGCATGTAACACTTGCAAAGAGACCAAAAGCCAAGAAAACGTAAAATTGCCTAGACTACCAACAGAACTACGAAATCTAATTTCTATTAGTTCACCGGCAATAGCGCCAAAACTTGGGTACGCTCGAATGTATATAAAATAAAAGCGCAATAGCAGCAGTGCACTGGTCGTATTAAGTAATAGAGTGGTGAAAAGTAAGGTTGTCGATCCCTCGAGGAACCAATTTGAGTTTCTAGACCTAAGGCAATTCTTATCAAAATCTAGGTGATTAAAAAGGGGTTTTGAAATGTCTTAGCTAAAAATTTAACTTAAAGCAAACAAGGGGAATTTTATGAAGAATCTATCAATTATAAACGAGGGAAATTAGAATTCACCCTAGATTCATTAATCAAACTGCTACCATGTTATATCAACTAGTGGTTATAAGGTTATTCAAGTGGTTTAGAAAATCCTTTTTGGGGAAGTTAACCTTAAATCAATTAGTCGGCTTCCGCGTCTCCAATTAACCAAGGAATCAAAATTATGTTCATACACCCCCCGATGCTACAAATAACTAATGCCCTAAATCAATTAACCTAATCCTTTAGTGATTAATTAACAAGAAACATTGCATTGCGCCCTCCATAAACTATAATTAAACCAATTATCGCAACTTTAGTATTGCAATAAGTCTAATTAAGAATTCCCAACAAATCCTATTCAACTCCGTATCAAAAGGATTTCTAACAATTATAATAAAAGGAATTGCAATCATGAATAATCCCAATAATTCCTAATCTATAAAATGGCTACAATTTTCCTTTTAACATTCTAGGGTTTCATCCCAAATTTTCCCCAAGGAAAAGACTTAGCAATTCATGGAGATAAAGCATGATTAGATTCAAGGAGATTCGTGCAAAAGAAATCATATTCAATAGTTGGATCAAATACTTGAATTGAAAAATAAGAGATAAAGTTTTAGAAATCACCAATTCAACAATACAAATAAAACCTTAATTGCAAGGAACTCCACAAATCCTTCACAAAGGATGATAATCTCCCAAGATCACAAGTTTTCTCCAAGGATTTGATCTCCCCAATTCTCCCTTAAAACTAGGTTAAAACTATTTTAAGAACAAGAAAAAATTGACCAAAGATCACCTACAAATCGACCTAGGACCTATATATATACAAGGGGAGGCGAGGAGATGCAATTAAAACAAGATTGACCCAAGGTCGGTCAAGGTCGGCCAAAGGCCGGCAGCCTTCATTAAGCCGGCCATAAAGGCCGGTGGTGTTGCATGGAAAGCCGGCCATAAAGGCGGGAAAATTTTAATGTCATTTTGCTATCCCTTTAATCTTTTCATGATTCAATTTGTATGCAATCTCTCCAAATTGATTAAGTTTTGGGAAATCAAAGTCCTCCAACATCTGAAATGTAAAAATAAACATGATTAAGTACCATTTCCCTTTTGATTTTTCTAAATCAATAATGAATACTTGCAAATTGCTTGATGAATTATGAGTAAAATATGCCTTTATCAGGGGCCCTTTATGTTGAAAACACTTAAACTCCATGCGTGGGTGGATCAACTATAGCAGCAACACCAACACCATTCCCACATGGACATTTTGGAGAGCATTTATGATGATCATGCTTCCACCCAATCTCCTCTATTGGGCCCACTAGCAGTTGCGCAGAATGCGGTACTACCTATACTACCACCCAAATTTCCACTTTTTACTACCACACATAGTTGAGTAACCCCCTCCCTTTACCCTAGCCACAACATTCAAGATGCCATCCTACCACTCCTTGCACAATGAAAATGTAAGCAAGCTGAAAGATGTGATTTGAAGGCTTTTTGACCTTTTTGGTACCAAGAAGTTTGATCAATGGGGCCAGTACTTCTTTACCCGATCTCTATTTACTCAGGAAATCCAAGATGAGGTGCTTTTCCCTCAATTTGCATCCCAATGTTCAAGTTTTATGGTTGTGTAACCAATGTAGGGGATCACCTTAGCTACTTTATGTTGCAAATGCATCTTTTGGGATGTAGCAATGCAATTGCCTACAAGGATTTTCCAAGCACTTTGAAGAAGTTAGCTCATTCTTAGTACAATCACTTGAAGAAAAACTTTATCTCTAGCTTCAAGGAGTTCAACAAAAAAATTTTTATCAACACTTCTTGGCTAGTAAAATCCTGGTAAAGGACTCTTTAAGCTTGAACCCTTATTCACTAGAGGTAGGACGAGTCTATTTGGGGGCTACTTGTCTTGATTTACAATAGCAATGCTCGAGGTCCCTAATCTTGACATGCAAGTCACCCTTAACGTTGCAATTATGGGGGTGTAACCTTCAAGCTATTTCTTTCCTCTCCATTTTGAAGAATAAGCCTGAGAGTTTTGATGAATTTCACAAGTGAGTTGCGAAAATTCATCATCATAGAAGACAACATTAAAGCTTGCAGGGAGGCAGACAAAATTAGGTTAAAAAGAAAAGATAAAAAGGACCAACCGACCATAAAAGACTAGCTCGACCTTAGAATTGATAAAGGGTTGTCTCATGGATGAAATAATGGAAAGCACAACAAGAAGCATGCATTTCATTTTACACTAGAACATACCTCTCTTAACCAATCTAAAGGCCAGATACTCCTCAAAGTCCATAATAGGGATATCTTAAGATGGCCTAACATGTTCAGGGGACCCCCTTCAAAAAATTTCTCAGGCAAGTAATATTGAGTTCAATAGAGACAGAGGACATAACATGGAGGATTGTGTCTAGTTGAAAATGCATTGGAGGACACCATCAAAAGAAGTTAACTTTGTGAAAACATTGACAACCACCTTGAGGAGACCAAAAGGCTAACTCAAAGGAGAAGAGTTAAGCCAAAAAATTGACTAAACGCCTTAGCTAGCAACTATAACAATGCCCCTAATGGTGTAATTAATACCATTGTGGGGGAACCCTTTACAAGGGGCAGCTAAGCTCATGTAGCAAGGCTTATGCCAAGTCACAGCAAGTCATGAGCTTGCATAATAAAAAACCTAAAGTGGATAACTCTATTTCCTTTTTTGATGAGGATTAGGAGGGTATTCAAAGTTCACATGATGATGCCCTTATTGTAACAGCTTGGATCAGTGGGTTTTGAGATTAGAAAAATTTTGATCAATATGGAAAGCTTGGTGAACATCCTTTTTAAGATTTCTTATGACAAAATGAAGTCAAAGATGAAGGCCAAGTTGAAACAGTATAACCAGGGAATTATACGGTTTCAATAACATAGCCTATTCAAGCTGTTGCAATAATTTTCCTCCCTATTTGGCTTGATGATAATGAAAACATAGCTAAACAACTCGTTGATTTCCTAGTGGTTGACTACTAATCCCTTACAATGTTATATTGGGGAGATCAAGCCAGAATGCCTTCAATATGGTTCCCTTTATAGCATACTTAAAGACTAAATTCCAAACCTCCGTTGGAGTTGGAATTTGCTTAAGGAACCAACAATTAAGGAGGTCACATTACCTTCAGGCATTAACCAGGGGAGAGGTTCTCACTATTGAAACCAAATTGAAGGAAAAACTAGGTAATAGGGGGGAATTGGTTAAGGATATAGAGATGGAAACAGCTTGGTAGCAACCTTAAGTAGATTAAAGAAGTTAGTAAGTCGACGCTTGTTGAATTGAAACAACATCTTGTTGATTTCCTCCAAAATAAGGATGTTTTTTCCTAGTTGCCATTAGATATGCCATGCATTCCCCCAAAGATAATCATACACCAACTTAACATTGACTTGACCTTTAAGGTTGTAAAGTAGAAGAGATGCCACTTTGTCTTTGAAAAGGTAGGCAGCGATTAAGGAAGAGATGCAAAAGCTGCTACTAAGCTTACTTGAAGGGTTGCTTTTCCATCATAAGGATTGAATTTGCGAGTTGAATCAACCTTGAGCTATGCACTTATGAGCTTTGAGCTTTATGGATGCCTTTTCAAGTTATAACCAGATTAGAATCCACAACCTTGACTAAGTTCATACCTCATGCATCACCAATTTTGGTGTGCACTATTATAACATCATGTCTTTTAGACTAGAGAATACAGAGGCAACTTATTAGTGCCTGGTAGTGATGATGTTTAGGTTTTAGATTGGGTGGAATGTAGAAGTATATGTAGAGGACATGATCGTCAAAAGCAAGCAACCTAATGACCATATTAAAGACATCTAGGAAGCTTTTGACACCTTAGGGAGTATAACATGAAGTTAAATCCCTAGAAGTGTGTGTTTGAGGTCACCTTAGGGAAATCTCTTAGATATATGGTGATTGATAAGATCACATTATACTTATATTTTCTTTTGGACTTATATTAAATTTATTTCAATATTATAAAGAAAATATAAAGAAATGATATTTAATGGTGTGTTTATTGTGAAAATTCAGGTTTTGAGGACCCAAAAGTAAATTAGAAAGTTAATTGGAGGAGTTTTTCACAAAATTGAAGAAGCGAGCGGAGGATTGCACGGAAGGCCGCCGGCCTTAGGCCGGCCTACATTCAAGGCCGCCGGCCTTGAGCCGGCTTATATTAAACCGACTATAAAAAAAAATTAAAGCTGCCGGCCTTAAAGCCGGCCTACATTCAAGGCCGCCGACCTTCATTACTCCCCGGATATCCATTGCGAAAATCTCTCCAAAATCGTATCTTAATTAATTTGCTGACTCAACTCCTCATCAGATCAAGCTTATCCTCCTCCTCTTTGGATCTATAAATAGGCCCCTTGTGTGAACCTTGGAAGCATCCCCTTTTGTTTTAGAATCCTTTTGTTTTGATTCTTTGTTTTAGCATCCTTTGTCTTTCTTTGAAATCATTAGAATTCCCTTAGGAACTTTAGGATTTTATATTTTCTTTAATTCCTTTACATTTCATGTTATTCCAAATTTTAGTTGAAGAAAGAAAGTTATTTTGCTGAACTTTGCTTTCAATTGAAGAATTCGAGGAATCATTTTGGAAGATTGAAGTTCTTGAAGATTATAGCTATTGTTTCATTTACTTTATTTTCTTTTATGCCATTTATTAGTTTATTCTTGTTGTTTAATATGAATTCCATTGCACCTATTTATTTCAATTGTTTTTATGCAATTCATACTATAATGTTCTAAATCATCCTTGTGGAAACATGATGAAGCCTAATTCAAACTAAAATGATCATTGTATTCATGTTATAGGACATATAGATATACGGAATTTTCATATAAGAAGTCCTGCTATGAATTGTATTTTGTAATTGAAATCAATGCATAGAAATGTAAATGACTCAAAAGAGAAATTTAGGTTTTATTAGGAATTCCTAAGTAAGATTTAATAATTCATGGGGAAAAGCAGCGTTATTGAATTTTATTAGAAATTGACCTAAGTGTTTCATGCAATATTTTTATTAAATTTTTCACTAAGGGATTAGGAGAAATTATTTTAAAGATATTAGGCAATCATATAATTGGGAAATTTATGATTGTGAATTAGAATCCTCATTTGATTTGAATTAGCGGGAGCTATTAAATTAAATTGGGGTAATGCTACTTTAAAACTTGATAAAGGATTAAGGTTTTGTTAATTTCTTGTGAAAATCCATATAACTATGAGTTATTATAACATGAATGCAATATGATTAGTAGAATTAGGGTAGATTCTATTTCCGACCATCAATTCATCATTTTTCAAACACAATTCTCTTTTTGAGCATTTAGCATAATTCATTCAATTCTCATCAACATCATTGCCTAAATAATAGTAGAAATTGATAAGGTTTATTACTTAATCAATCTTCGTGGTTCGACACTCTTCTCTCACTATATTTACTTGATTCGATCCCGGTACACTTGCCGGTATTTTATTCACGCTCATTTTATATTTCTTTTGCGTGGATCAGTGATCATTCATGGCATTGAAGCAAGCCAAAAAAAATTTAGGCTATCCTTAACATGTAATCCCTAAGAATTGTTAAGGATGTATTAATGCCTTATAGAATGGATTGTTGCTTTACATTGATTTATGTCTAAATCAATCGATAGATGCTCAGAGTTCTTCAAAATTTGAAAATCTCGTCAAGTTTCTAATGGATTGAATAGTGTTAAGCAGTGCTCAAAGATTTGCACTTATATTTGTCTGTAAGTGACCAACCCCTTTTCCCTTGGGGTTATTAGTTTGAGCTGATGAAAGGTAAAAAAAGTTTGCGTACTAGGGTGAGTAACATCCTCTGGAGACTTGAAATAAAAATTTTAAAAGGTGGAGAAATTTGCTTTGGCAGGGGTGGATTTTTGCTCGGAAACTTAAAACCTTTTTTTAACACTCATAAAGTGGGTTGTCCTAAACGGATTAGCCGCTATCCCTTAGATATTATAGAAATTTAAAATGCTTTCATAAGAAGGGCCCAAGTATGTTTGAATTTGAGTGCATACGATGTCTAAAAAACCGTTTAAAGGGGAAGCCTTTAAAACTTAAGTCTTAGTTGATTTTAGGGTAGAGTACATGGCCCCCAAATAAAAGGGAAAGAGGTAAGAAAGTTTTGTATAAAGTATTTTGGTAAAACCTCTAGGAAAACCGACTGTTTTGACATGGATTTACCCTTTCCCTTCCCTTTGTTGTTTGAGATAGAGGAAGCTTAACATTGTGAAAGGCAAACGTTGATGTGTGCAGCAATCACTTTAAAGAGCCAAATCCTCTATGTCAAACCCTTATCTTGGTTTTTTTGGGGACTTACAATGAAGAGAGACTCCAAGGATTTTGGGAGAAGTGCGTTCGATGTAAAAGGGTATGGCCTATAGACTAACTGCTGGCAAAAATCTTTGTCGAGTCAAATTTTTTGAACTTTTTTTCCCTTAATTTTGATCTATAATAAATTTTAAATCATTTAATATTTTTTAAATCGCTGTTTAAGAAAATTAATTTTAAAAAATGAGTCAACATCAACCTAATTTGGGAAAATAAGAAAGGGTTTAAATTTTGGGTAGTTTTAATTTTAACCCTAGTTACTAGTTTGTGAATTTTTCTAAAAGAGGGTTTTAGAAAAATTTTTAAACCCAAAAAATGCTAGTTTTGTAGGCTAACATTTTAAAAAACATAAATGATTACCAGGGAAAATTTTCAAGAATTTTTACTAAAAAGCCTTTATTTTTTGTCTGTATTTTTCATGCTTGTGAAAATTATTTATTATTATTATTTTACTACTACTACTTACTACAAGTAATGTATTTATGCTAAAAAACCCTAAAGTTTGAATTTTATTATGCTAATTTTCTAAAGTTTTTATTATGTGTATTTTAAATTTAATCGAAAGTCTTTTTTTAAATTTTTTCAAAAGTTTTTATTTTTTTTTATTTTTTTCAAAACAAAAGGGTTTTTAGTTTATTTTTGGTTCCCCCGAAGGTGCTTCCCTACTCCTAATGAGAACAAATCGTTTTATTTTAAATTTTTTTTTAAAAAATTTTATTTTTTTGTTTTAATTTTTTTTAATAAAAAACGCTGGGGTTTATATTTTTTTAAATAGATTAAATTTTTTTTAAGAAAATTCCTAAGTAACCTGGTTTTTATGTGATGATTTTTTTTTCTTAAAAAAACCAAAAATATCCCAAGTTTTAAAAATTTTTTATATTAGATTTTTTTTTTTTTTTGGAAAAAAAAACCCCCATGTGATAAAATCAAAATATTAGATTTTGATAAAAAAATTTTCCAAACTTTATTATATTTTTTTCCCTTTTTTCCTTTATTTTATTCCATTATATTTCTGAAAATTTTTTTAAAAACTTTATATAAAAAGAAAAATTTTTATATATTTTATTTCTAGATTTAATAATTTTTATTATTTTCACTTTTATTTTTTTGTTCCTAAAAATTTTATTTATACTAAAAATTTTTTTTTTATTATATTTAATTTGTTTTTTTTTTTTTATTTTTTATTTTTCTTTTCAAATTTTTATTTCTAAGTTCCCAACTTATACTAAAGTTTTTTTTTTTATCTTTTTAGAGTTTTATTTTTTATTCTTAAGCTAAAGATTTTATTTTAAATTTTAAATTTTTATACCCAAATATTTTTATTTTTATTAAATTTTTTTTTATACTAAAGTTTTTTTTTATTTTTATTTTTTTATTTTTTTATTTTTTTTTTTTTATCATTTTCCCTTGAGCGATAGTATACACCACAATAATCGGGGGTATTCAAAAGTAAAGATTAAAATTATTTTCCTTTCTATTTTTCTATTTTTTTTTCTATTCGTTTAAAATTTTATTAAATTTTTCCTTAAATATTCATAAGATAAAAAAATAAAATAATAACAAACGAAAAGAGAAAATACACTAAAACCCAAACATGTTCAGGTCAAATTTTGGGTTAGGGAGGTCAGCCCCATTCGTGGGTCAAATTTTTGATTTTTGGGTCGCGAGTGGGGGTTTGGGGTTTTGGGTCATGGTTTGGAAAATGATTTGTGGCGGGCTTCTTGAGCACTTCGGCAGTCGTTTTTTTGGGCGTTGAAGGAGTCAATTTGGGGTTTTTTTTAGGGCCCTAGAGTTTACTAGAGGTGGGTTTTTGCCTAAAGAATAGCTTAGGTGGCGGTTTGAGGGCAAATTGATAGAAGGAAGTTTTGCCCTTTTTTAATTCCTTAATGTAGGAAGAAATCAAACTAAAAGGGTTTGGTTTTTTCTAAAATAGAAGTTCTATGGGCCTACTGGACCCAAATGGGGGTTCGCGATGGGGTGTTGGGCTGAGTTATCTTAGAGGAAGGGGTTCGGTCGGCAAGCAGGGGTTCTCGAGTGGGAAAGATTTTTGAACTAGTTCTTTTTTATTCTTTTTTTTTTTTTTTATTTTTTCCCCCCTTGCTTTTGGGGATTTTTATGGTTTTTACTGGTCCCGTTAACGAGCTTGGAGGACTTGGTTGAAATGTTTCATATCTTTAATGAAAACCCATTTTTGTCTTATCTTTGTTTCAGTGTAGAATTAAGATAATTCTTTGTTTAAAGCGATTTTTTTTTTTTTTAATTTAAAATGGGATAGGATTGTATAAGTTTGTGTAAGGTTGAAGAAAATTTGACCCTGTTTGGGTTTGCAGTGGGGCTTTTCTCTCTCTCTCTCTGTCTCTTTTTTTTTTTTTCCCGTTTTTCAGATTGCTTTTTAAAAGTAGGAGACGATCACATGCCTTGACATGACTTCCCCCTAGCAAACCCAAAAATGTGCTATGTGGTAGTTGTGAGGACAAAAAAAAAAAAAAAGGGCTTATAGTCCCCATTGGAGATTTGAACCAAAAACCCCCCCCACCCAATGCTTATATTGAGATAAATAAAACCCAACTGAGCTAGCCCTTTTCTTTTTTTCCTTTTTGCTTTTAAATTTTTATTTTAATTAGCTGTCTTGATTATTTTTTTTTTTTTTTGAGGTTCTTGAATTTAATTTAAAGCCCCATTTTTCCTTACTTTTTTTTAAAAATTTTCTTTTTTAAATTATTTTTGTCATTTTTTATTTTTATTTATTTATTTTTACTCCTTTTTTAATAATTTTTATTTTTTTTTTTTGTTTAGTTTTTTTTATTTTTTTTTCATATATTTTTTTATTAATTTTTATATATTATATATTTTTAATTATTTTGTAAACTCGATTTTTTTTTTTTTTTTTAATTAGATGGGGCCAAAAATGGGGTATTTAACCCTTCTTCTCTTCACTAGCTTTTACCCCTTTTGCTCCATAGGGGATTGATTTTTTGGGGCCCCCTACCTTAAGGAAAAATGGTTAATGCTAATACATCATTGTGACTATTAACTATTTTATTAAGTGGGTAGAAGGGGAAGCAGTGGCCAAAATCATTAAAAAAAACCCCGAAAAACTTTGTCCCCAATAAAAATATTGTGGTTTTTGGGAAACCCTAAACCTTGATTGTGCCAAAAGAACACATTTCGACAATGGCAAGTTTATGGAATTCTGCTTTGAGAAGTAGGGTTGGAATCCACTACACCTTAGTGGCCCCCCCTTTGCCCAACCCATAGGTTAAAGTGATGAATAAAACCTTAAATTTAAAAGTTTAAAGAAAAGGGAGGACCATACAAAAGGTAATTGGATTGATGGAAAATCTCCTAAATTTATGTTGGGATATCGAAACCCCCTAGGACAACAATAAAGGAGATGCCCCTTTTAAACTTTCCTTTGGTTTAAAAGCAATCCTTTGGTCGAAAATTTTAACTCCCCAAAAGCATGCAAATTAAGTTTTGGAAAATACTAAATTTAAAGAGGCGATTTATGGGCTTAAATTAAACCTTATTGGGGAGGTTCGGGACTTGGCAAAATACCGTGTGGCCCCGTGGCGTTTATCTTGACAAGAATTAAACACAAGGTTTTTTTTGTTTGGCAAACTTGGTTGCAAAAAAGTTAGAAAGTTTTTTTTTTCAAAGGGGACAAGGTAAGTTAGCACCAATTTGGAGGATTAGTTAAAGTCAAAGAAGAAGTTGGCCACAGGCTATAATTTTTGAAAGATTAGATGGGCAAATAAACTCCATGACAAGAAGGGGGGGGTGCAATCTCAAGTTTTTTCTTTGATTAAAACCAATTTGTAAAAGTATTATACATAATGAAAAAACCTCTTTTTTCAAGATTATGTTCGTTGATTTCATTTTAAGAATAATTAAGTAAAGGGGTTTTTTCTTTTTGTATGTAGCTAATAAGCTCTTTGGAAATATTAGGGTTTTATTAAAATAAGTATTTCTAAATCAATGAGGCAAACCCCTTTGGTTTGGTCTCCCTAAATCTTTTTTGGGGGGAGGGGATGGCCCGCTTTTTTAACTTTTTTCAAGGTGATAGTTTTCCTAACCCAAGAGGGTGAATAGGTTGATCTTATGCAAAGATGAGGCACACTTTGTCTCAATTTGAAATAGGTCTGCTAAAGTAGAAAAACCTAAAAACACTTTGTTTTATCGATTTATTTTTGAACATCCAAAATTCATTTTTAAGGGGGAGCAGTTCCCAAAAAACCCAAATTATCTAGATGAAACTATTCTAAAGCAAAAAAAAATTTAAAAAGCATGCGTAAATTAACAAAGTAAAGACAACAATATAATAAGCATGCAATTAATTAAGAAGGAAAAACAATAAAGAGAGTTGAAGAAAGGAAGTACATTGCCAAAATAAGAATTACGGTGTTGACAAGAAGATAGGAGTTCAATAATATTTTAATTCAGGGTTTTGCATACCAACCTAAAAAATTACAATAGAATCTTTAGTGATTAAAGATAAGAAATCATGCTTGTTGGTTGGAAGGAGAAGGATCTAGGAAGCCTTGACTTTCTTTTCATCTATGACTATTGGGAAGTTTAGAAGAGTTTTCTTAAGGAGGAGTAAGATCTTTCAGGAGATTAAGCTTGGAGGAGGGGGAAAACCCCATTAGCAAGAGCATCTTTTGGGTTGATGTCCACTTTGACAGTGTCATCTATTGCTTTAATAAGGGCTTCAGACTCTTTAGGAAGGTTGTTTTCGTCTTCTAACTAGTTAAGGTTGAGGTTTTTAGGTAGCTTTTTAAGGAATATTTTTTAGTAGCCTCAAAGCCATCATACACCTTTCTTACAGTTGTACTTATTCATTGCTATTTATGATTTCAAGATAAAACCTTCTCCTTTAAAGTACAATGCTCTTGCTTGAACTCCTAAATTTAGGCTTAATGCATTGAGGTCATCTTCCAAACTAGCAAAGCCTCTCCTTGAAACCCCTCTCTCTATCCTTTAAAGGGGGAGCTTACAATGGCCTTAAGACAGTTAAATTTCACCCTTTTCTTCTAACTATTGTAGGGAAAGTTAAATTTTATTTTCTTAAAGAGCCCCATCTCTCTCTTTTTGAGTCTTTTGCAACTCATTTTGAAGCATGTTATTTTTGCTTATAGCAGCCTTTGTTTGCTAACTGAGCTCCTCTCTTGGGCTTGGTTTTGCTTCACAAGCTCCTTTAAGGTAGTTGCTTTCTTTCTGTGTAGGGCCTCGACATTCTCTACATCTCGAGCCATTTGTAAGAGACTCACAGTTTGGTTAAAGAACTACTATTTCTTTCCCCGATCATCTTCATAGTTAAAGCAAAAAGCACATACCTTACCCCTTTTCTCTCTAAGGACATGGTACAACATGGACATAAGGTTGTTAGTTTAATAAAATAGAAAAAGGGTGTTAGGAGGAAAGGGAGAGAAAAAGACAAAATACAAAAGATATAGGAGATTAACCTTAGACTTAGCTTGCACTAATGTCTCGACATTCTCGTATGTCACCTTACACCCCTGTGCATCAATCTCCCCTCAATCCAATGGGAGTACAGTGTAGGACATAACTTGGTGGCACAACTTTAGGTTGCTTACTATCTTGTCGCTTGTTCTAATATTCTATTTGGGAAAGGTAAATTGGCCCCCATTGTAAGGCGTCAAGAGTGATTTTATGATGAATTAGGTTGAGCAGTCAATTCTTAGAGCCCTGATGGGAAATCGAATCCAACAAAAATAAAACCTACTCCTAGACAATTTTATGATTTGCATATAGTGGTGAGTAGGGTCGACCCACAGGGATTGGTAAAGATATTTCTATTCAAAGAGAACAATAAGAAAAAGGAAAATGGGGGGGTTTTGTTTGTGAATCAAATAAAATAAAACAAGGTAAGAAAATCAGATATTGGTAAAAGCTAGCCAAAGGGAAACAAGATGGTTTAATTCTAGGAATTGATCATCGATGCAAATGTTCTCTATTTTGTTCTAGATAAATTGGTTATGGTTATTAACAAGCTCTAACAACCTATCTCCCTTATTCCTCGATAACCTCAGACAAGCGCTTGAATTATTTCTCTTATTGATTAAACAACCTTAGACAAACGCTTAAGATTTAATCTATCAATAGCATTAAGATCTAGAGAGACCACCAATTCATGCCAGTAGATTATAAGATAACCTATTTAAACATGATCACACACCTCCATAACATGAATTCGATCATCTCTTTTATAACCAACATGTTATTGCGTCACTAAGACTAGAACAATCAAACAATTACGGATTTGACGTGCTAGTTGACAATATATTAACTTGCTAATTGAGTAGAGAGCTCTATTCATACCAATCAACAAAGATAATAATACAAAACGTCAGAAGATTTGAATATCCGAAAGCAAAGAATAGAATAAATACAAGTCAATTAGACCTCACAATTCGTGGAAATTTAAACATCTATGCCCTTTGGCTAGAAAGTAGCTTAGAACTTTTTTATCATAAAACGAAAATAAAAGAAGAAACATAATGAACCCGGTTGCTTGCTTGCCTCCGGTTTCCTTCTTGTTTTTAAGGTGATTCCAGATTCCAAAGTTCAAATTTGTCCTAACCCTCTAGGGTTGGCCCATTTATATATTAGATGGATAGCATGTGATCTTTTGCTGCAAGATACAAAAATTCTTTCCTTTTCCCAAATTGATTTCGAGAAGTGAAGATACGTCGCCTGGACGCCCCCCACAAGGCCGGGGGGTCAAGGTGCCATCCTCTGTGCATATTCTTCAAGTCTTCAACCGGCTAGTGTGAACCCGGTTACACACACGTAAGTTTAAAGCCGTGCCTTCGTCTGTACATAATCTTAAGTCTTATCTGTGTCCAGTGTGTACTACGGTTACACCCACGGTAGATTTAAAAGCCGTGTTCTTCATTGGTTGTGTTCCACACTTTCTTCCCTTGGGCACAAAAAATCTATCTTCCACCACGGTCCAAGCAGGTTTATCCCACGGTTTTCCACCACGGCAGTCCCTTTAAAGCCGTGTTCCTCTGTTGAAAGTCCTATTTTCGTTCTTGTCCAGTTTTGTAACACGGTTTAAACCCTTGGGCCCGTGCCTCAAACCGTGCTTCCTGGGTGGTGTATTCCTTTGTCTTGATCCAAGTTGTAGATGACTTCTCTAAAATATTGAAATTGCATCTTGATCCATTTAACCTGATTTATCACGATGATAGAATTAAAGTAACCATTTCCTTATGTTTCTATAAAATCAATAATAATTTAACCAATTTAAATATATAAAGATTGAGTATAAAAGGCTCAAATCAAATTCCCCCACACTTAAACTTTGCTTGTCCTCAAGCAATTGCATCAAATCAATTGAGAAATCTATCATAGATTATACAAACTTTCTTTTCATCATTCCAAGCATCTGTTCATTTGTAATTCATGACTTGTAGTTTTAATGTCTACTACTTCAACCAAACTGGTTTCCTGTGATCAAATTACTATGGGCAAAATTCAATAGCTAATCTAACAAAACAAACTTTAATCCTCATGTTTAGCAAAAGAATTTTTATTCCAAAGTAAATACTTAATCCACTAAGGAAAAACACCCAATTAAACTTCATTGGACATTAGCAAACATATAATCCTTGCAAAAAAGTAAAAGCATATAGTATAAGCTCTTTGCTAGATATTCTTCCTTTTATACATCTTTGTTTTTCAATGAATGTTCACATTCATGTTCTTTTGATTTATTCAAGCATCTATTTTGATGGGTTTTTGCCCGCTTCTTTTCATGAACTTTTGCCTTTTTTCGCCCTTATCGTTATAGTGAGTTCATTGAGTCGGCACATCCCGAGCTCATCACTCAAGTGACCGGGTTTTGAGATACCCCTACGGACTCTTCCTCACGCTAACATTCAAGTTTGAATACTCTTAACTCAATTACTTGAATCATTGGAGTAATGGCTATGCTTGATTTTGATTTTTGATTTTTTTTTTCAAAGAGTATATAGTAGCTAATATAACCTAGAAGTAAACTTGTTTATTTTTCACTTAAGGACTCGACTACTCTTAGACTTCCAATTCTAAAGCTAAATACAAGGAAAATTTTGTTTCTTAAAGATTTCACTACTTAATTTTAACCATGTATTCTAATCACAGCAATGGGTGAGTAAAACATTTGAACAAGTCAATTTCACATTTTGTAGATGCTTATTCCAACATTTAGTACAATCTCTAGATTTCATGATAATTTGAAAAAAATTGGCTTAAAATTGCTTAAGGACAAACATTCAGAGTATAAGTTAGTTCTCTATTCTCTATATTTTATTATCCTCTCCTCACACTTAGCTTGAACAGTGTCCTCACTGTTCCTAATTCAGCACAATTGAAGAGGAATTAACAACACAAAGGACATTAGAGAATAAGAGAAAGGAAATATTGGCACTTCCCTGGTATTGGAGTGCTCCCTTTAAGCTCTGGAAAGTGTCATCTGATGATATGTATCCTTGCTGCAGCCGATCCAAAGAGTTCAAAACTACACTAAAATCAAAACAAACTAAACTAAAACAAAACAAAACTGAAACAAACCAAAACTAATGCAAAACAAAACTTGTTTTTTTTTTTTTTAATGGGTTGCCTCCATGAAGCGCCTTTCTTTAACGTCTTTGGCTAGACGTTCTGGCTAAATATTCGGATAAGGATTTTGATTCCAGCCTTGGTGCCTGTGGTGATGGGTTAATAACATCCGTAACAAAAACAGGAGAGATATCGTTAGGATGTCGCATGGCATCATAAATGTTAAATTTAATCACTTCACCATCAAATTCCATAGTGAGGGTGCCATCATTTACATCGATTTTCGTTTTAGAAGTCTTAAGGAATGGTCGCCCTAATAATATCAGTGATGAAGTATGAGAATCACTATCGTCCATGTCAAGCACATAAAAATCAGCAGGAAAAACCAACCCATTGACTTGAACTAAAACATCCTCTAGAACTCCCTCAGGATAAACATTGGACCTATCAGCAAGTTGAACGATAATACCCGTTTCCTTTAAAGGACCAACATTTAAACGTTGATAAACAGACAAAGGCATGACATTGATAGAAGCTCCTAGATCACACATGGCTTTAGCGATTCCAAGACTACCTATTTTGCAAGGAATGGCGAACATACCTAGGTCCTTACATTTAGGAGGAAGCTTCTTCTGAATAATAGCTGAAACATTTTCACTCACACTAATCTTTTCATTGCCTTTTAGCTTCCTTTTGTTAGTGCACAAGTCTTTGAGGAATCTAGCATAGCGCGGTATTTGCTTAATTGCATCAAGTAAAGGAATATTTACCTCGACTTTATGAAACGTTTCCAGAATCTCTTTTTCTTCCGCTTCCTTCTTGGATTTCGCTAATCTGGAGGGGAAAGGAGGTGGTATCAATGTGACCCTTCGATGGCTCATCTAGAGACTTGCTATCTGGTCGCCCTGCTGGCTCGAGTCGAAGTCTCTTTCTTGGTCTCTTCCTCAAGATTAGACGGATTTCCTTTCTTATTTGATCCTGCAATTCTGTTCCACTTCTCAAGGTAATTGCATTAACGCTTTGCTTCGGGTTTGGAATAGTTTGAGAAGGTAACTTACCTTGAGTTTCTAACTATTGATAGCTGAAGCAAGTTGGCTTACTGATGCTCCAAGTTTTGAATGCTTTGCTTTGTTTCCTCCTGAAATTGTTTGGTATTCACAGCTAGAGACTTAACAATATCCTCAAGGGGCATACCTGAAGTGGAAGGAGCTTGGGGTACGTGGTGTGATGGCTTTGGCTGGAATTGTTGGACATGTTGAGGGTTATTGCCATATCGGAAGTTAGGATGATCCCTCCATCCGGGATTGTAAGTGTTTGAATAGGGATCATATTTCCTTTGTGGCTATCCTGGGAATCCGCCTACAGCATTGGCGTGTTCATGGTTGTCATCTTGCAATGTGGGGCACATGTCGGTCGGATGACTAGGAGCAGCGCAAATTCCATAAGCCTTCACCTGCTGCGTTTTTCCAAGAGCTAGCTGCTGCACAAGGGAAGTAAGATTAGAAATTTGATGTTCAAGGTTAGACACACTTACCTCATTTACCTTCCTTGAAGATGCATCATGCCTATACCCAAATTGTTGCAAATTGGCAGCCATAATGGAGATCAATTCCCTAGCTTGACCAGGGGTTTTGTTTACTATGGCGCCTCCACTTGCAGCATCCATCATCTTTCTTTCCATCGGAAGTAGGCCTTCGTAGAGATATTGGATGAGGAGTTGTTCGGATATCCCATGTTTTGGGCAGCTTGCACACAGTTGCTTGAACCTTTCCCAATACTCATGAAGAGTCTCGGTGTCCCTTTGTTTTATACCACAAATTTCTCTTCTTATACCAGCGGCTCTGGATGCGGGGAAGAATTTGTCCAAGAAGAGTCTTACCATATCTGTCCAAGTGGTGATAGAACCTGGAGGCAAATAAAACAACCAATCTTTAGCTTTAGTACTTAAAGAAAATGGAAAAGCACGTAGCTTGATTTGATCGTCAGTTATTCCTTGCAGCCTCATACTAGAACACACTATATGGAACTCTTTCAAATGCTTATGAGGATCTTCATTCTCAAGACCATGAAATGTAGGTAGCAGATGTATCAACCTAGATTTCAATTCGAATTCCACGGCTAGTTCGAGGTAGTGAATACAAAGTGGTTGTTGATTCACATCCGGTGCAGCCAACTCCCTTAAGGTTCTCTCGAGATTTGCCATGTCGTCCTCTTTTTCAGAATCAGACAAGTCCGATACTAAGTTCGGTCTAGTGGATGATCTAGCTTCTTGTCGCAGCCTCTTTAGAGTCTTCTCAATCTCCGGATTATAAGTTAGTTCACCTGTCTGAGAAGAACGAGTCATACAAGAATAGAAATAAATTTGACACCAATCCCCGGCAACAGCGCCAAAATTTGATGGGTGTCGAATCCAACAAAAATAAAACCTACTCCTAGACAATTATATGATTTGCATATAGTGGTGAGTAGGGTCGAATCCACAGGGATTGGTAAAGATATTTCTATTCAAAGAGAACAATAAGAAAAAGGAAAATGGGGGGGTTTTGTTTGTGAATCAAATAAAGTAAAACAAGGTAAGAAAATCAGATATTGGTAAAAGCCTAGCCAAAGGAATCAAGATGGTTTAATTCTAGGAATTGATCATCGATGCAAATGTTCTCTATTCTTGTTCTAGATAAATTGGTTATGGTTATTAACAAGCTCTAACAACCTATCTCTCCTTACTTCCTCGATAACCTCAGACAAGCGCTTTGAATTATTTCTCTTATTGATTAAACAACCCTTAGACAAGCGCTTAGGATTTAATCTATCAATAGCATTAAGATCTAGAGAGACCACCAATTCATGCCAGTAGATTATAAGATAACCTATTTAAACATGATCACACACCTCCATAACATGAATTCGATCATCTCTTTTATAACCAAACATGTTATTGCGTCACTAAGACTAGAACAATCAAACAATTACGGATTTGACGTGCTAGTTGACAATATATTAACTTGCTAATTGAGTAGAAGAGTTCTATTCATACCAATCAACAAAGATAATAATGACAAAACGATCAGAAGATATATGAATACCCGAAAGCAAAGAATAGAATAAATACAAGTTAATTAGACCTCACAATTCGTGGAGAATTAAACATCTATGACCCTTTGGCTAGAAAAGTAGCTTAGCTACACATGTTCATCAATAAAACGAAAATAAAAGATAGAAACATAATGAACCCGGTTGCTTGCTTTGCCTCCGCGTTTCATTCTTGTCTCTAAGGTGATTCCAGATTCCAAAGTTCAAAAGTTGTCATAACCCTCTAGGGTTGGCTCTATTTATACTATTAGATGGATAGCATGTGATCTTTTGCTAGCAAGATACGAAAATATCTTTCCTTTTCCAATTAGATTTCGAGAAGTGAAGATACGTCTGCCTGGCACGCCCCACCACACGGCCGTGGGTCAAGCCGTGCCATCCTCTGTGCATATTCTTCAAGTCTTCAACCGCGCCCAGTGTGAACCACGGTTACACACACGGTAAGATTTCAAGCCGTGCCTTCGTCTGTGCATAATCTTCAAGTCTTCATCCGTGTCCAGTGTGTACCACGGTTACACCCACGGCTAGATTTCAAGCCGTGTCTTCATCTGGTTGATGTTCCACACTTTCTTCTCCTTGGCACAAAAAATCTATCTTCCACCACGGCTCCAAGCACGGTTTATCCCACGGCTTCCACCACGGCCGTGCCTTAAGCCGTGTCTCTCTCTGTTGAAAGTCCTCATTTTCGCCTTCTTGTCCAGTGTGTAACACGGTTTGAACCTTGGCCATGCCTCAAACCGTGCTTCCTCCGGTGGTGTAATTCCTTGTCTTGATCCAAGTTGTAGATGACTTCTCTAAAATACTTGAATTAGCATCCTTGACTCCATTTAACCTGATTTATCACGATGATAGAATTAAAGTACCATTTCCTTATGATTTCTATAAAATCAATAATAATTTAACACAATTTATACTATAAAGATTGAGCATAAAATGGCTCTATCAGCCCCCGATAGGTTGAGCAGGTGGAGCCACTTACCTTAAGCTAGCTTCTACCTTTTACCTTTAGGTCAGGTTGGTGAAGGGGTCTTTGATCACTTTCTTTTCAATTAGGACCTATTGGTTAGCCTTAATTATGGTACCTTTGCCTCTTCGGCTAGCCCTAGTGTTGTCATCCTACAACCTCTTCTTTGGCTTTAGGGGTAGATTAGATTTTTCACTTGTTTGCCCTTCCTAACAGGCTCGATGATTGGGTGCTTCTCTTAAATTAGTTGAGGCTCTCCAATTTTTATCCCTTTCTCCCTAGGTTGAGAAGGACTAGTTTTGTCAACCTAGCCTTAGCTTAAATTTTTTCTTTTGGCTATGGCCTTATTATGGGCATAAAGCTAGGCCAAATTTGCTTTCTTGAGCTATATATTTGTAAGAAGATATAAAGGAACAAAGTTAAAAAATTGGCAAAGTAAAAGAGGTATAATAAAAGAAGGTATATGCCATGTTAAATATGAACCACCAAGAGCTTCCTTACCCCCCCACCCAAAAAAAATGCTATAGACAAGCAAATCCCTTTAGGTCGGTCTACTTCAACACAATGACTGAGGAATAGATAATATCTTTAGCTTCCTCTTCTTCCTTATCTTCTTCATTGTCTCACCATTTCTCGCCTAAAGGAACCTTTTCTCTCCTTTCTTCTAGGATGGCTTCGATTTTGAACTGCATGTTGATAATCGGTTCTGCATTGTAAAATTATTGTGGCTCAACCAAATGCCATAGAAGAAAGTTAGTTGTCTATCTATCATTATCAAGAAGGTCAATTAGTTCAATCTTGATTGGCTCAACCTAGCCTGTCTAGAAATCAAGCTCATTGTCTAACTTTATTTTCATAAACTTATCTCTATAACTGTGAAGAGATGAAGCCAACCCCTTAAATAGTTTGCGCTTAAGTTGGCATGTTAGATAATACCACCTTATCATTGACCTGTTCCTTTTGATGGTATAAAAAATAACGGAAGAGCTTGAGTATAGGCCATATCTTGTGGTTTATGCATAACATCTCAAAAGCCACCAAAATTCAGAATGAGTTTGGGATAAGCCATCATAAACTGACCTGGTGGTAATTAAAGAATGCTTTATGAAACTTTAAAAATGGCAACTAGACTCTAAACTCAAAATGCTTGTAATATATGAAAAACTCTTGGTTTTTCTACCAAAGCAATGATATCAAGTGAATTCGGTTAGATAACGCATTATCCTTAAGGCATTGGCTCGAAATATAAGAAGACGCTCTGTACATTAAAATTGGATAACTTACTTTAGACGCCATTTAGTTCATTGCCATTAACTATAATGCTGTTGTACAATGGCACCAAACGTTTTTTGCCTTCACCATCATGTCTATGGATGTCCCTTGGCAGCTCTTCAATAGCCATTTGCTTGCCTACCTCAGCCATCGTTGTTGTGCTAGGAGACCCAACATCCTCCACCACCATTGTCACTACTGCTTCTTAGGGGGATTAGCCCTCTTGGGGTTTAGTGCTAGCATTGCTACTAGCCCTTGGTTAGTAAGGGTGTGAGAGGAGCTTGATGCAATTTTTTACATACTTGTGTTATAGAAAAAGTGATTTAAAAAAGATTTGAAGTTGGAAAGGGGAGGAGAAGGTGAAAACTTAAATGAGAATCGAGAGAAGATAGAGAATAAATAGAGAGTAAATTGCCCAAATGAGAATGTAAAGTTTTTTTTCTCTTTCTACCTTGAGTATTTATAGTTGAGCATGGGTATTGAGATAAGAAGATATTGAAGTGTTAGTCTATCGAAATGATGCCAAGTAACTAGATCTTAACACATAGTGTTACACTAAAATGCATGCACCCGATAAATCCGTATATAATCGTTGTATCAAAAGCAATCTCCCCAGCATCTAACACATGTCTAATGTATTTAATGCGCTCAAATTTACTCACATTTAGACTAATTAAATTAAAACTTCCTCAAGAAGTCAATTGACAGTCACTCGAATGACCTCTCTATTGGTTCATCTATGTGGAACGAGTCATACCTCCTCAAGTTTAACCCGAGGAGCAATAGGTTGCAACAAAGGGGTTGTATTCTTTTACCTCAACTTGAGTGGATGTGGTTTTCGCCATAAAGGTCATACTTCTTTAGTTTTGCTTAGTGTATAACAACTCCCATTGAGTCTTTAACTACATTAATCACACTTATGATTGGAGAACATTAGTACCATAGGAAACAACTTTGATTCCTTACCCACTTTAACTCGATGGTTAAGCCATTAAACGAAGCCTCCCATATTAACCCGTGCATTCTTAAGCACATAACTTAAGGACTCATCAAGAGTATACTCTTTTTGCTAACTAGTTACCAAAGAGAGTAGAGGGCAAATGTTGATAGGTCATTTCAGACTAGGTCTAACCCTAGCTTTACATAAAGGGCATGGCTTTGGCTTGCCTCGCGGGTTGGGCGGGCCGGCCTGCATAGCTCACTCCGCATTCCCAGCCTAATTATGAGTATTTATTTATTTTTAAATTTATTAAAAAAATTGTATTATATTATTTAATTAACTTATTCGATTTTATTAGATTTTCCATCTTTTTAAAAGATTAAAATGAAATTCCGTTTTTTAAATCAAGATGGCTCAAATGGGAAGGAGCATGATAAAGAAAATAATGGAAAATTGATGGAGAATATACCGTCAGTAATTATGAGTAAATCGGATTAAGAGCAAAGAATTAAGAAATTGAAAACGAAAGGATTTATGAATTACGGCACGCCGAGAACTAGAAGGGCTTTTACCTTTGACATTTGGGGGTGGGGGGGTTGCATCTTTTGCAGTTGTCACTGGTCACTGCAAACGACAACACACACACACACTCGGACACAGAGCCTCTCAGAGCACACACGTGCTTACGCGATGCCTTAAGTGCAAGCATTTCCTTTCTGTTCTCTTCTCACTCTCTCTCACGCACTCCACGCACAATGACCCACCACCAATCGGACCTCCAAACCCACCGCCGCATCTCCACCTGCCACCGTCACCCTGCCGCCACTCCAATCACCGGGTTCTGCGCCTCCTGCCTCCGTGAACGCCTCGCTGGCATTGACCCCTCTACTCACCAAGAGATCCCAACTCTCCGCCGCTCTAAATCATATTCTTCCGCCAAGCGTGAAGCCGTCACCATTCTCTCCGCCGAGGAGCCCCGTCGCAAGTCATGCGACGTCCGAGGCCGGAGCTCTCTCACCGATCTCTTCGTTGAAGATGATGGCGATAGGAGGAGTAAGAGTAAGAAGAAAGTTCTGGAAGCTGATTCGTTGTACCAAGTGAGAGAAGAAGAGGATGAAAATGAGCAGGAAGATGGGATTAGGGTTTGTGAAGGACAAGGAAGTGGTAATGCTGCTGATATTAGGGTTAAGGAGAGAGAAAGATTGAATCTTGCAGCTGATGACGATGATCTTGAAGGAGATTTCAAGACAATGAAAGAGTTTATAGATCTAGAATGGCAGGCAAAGAAACAAACTAGGAAAAGTATTGAATTTTTAAGAGATGCAGCTTCTGTATTTAGTAAGAAATTGAGGAGATGGAGGAAGAAGGAGAAGAAGCCACGGGGCAGTCAATGTGGTACTGGGGAGGAAGAAGGAGAGAAGGAAGTTGTTGGGAAGACTAGGATGTTTGGAGATGCAAAATCCGAGGTTGGAGAGTATGGGGGTGTTTTGGGTAGGAGATCCTGTGACACGGATCCTAGGTTATCGCTCGACGTCGGTCGGGTTTCAGGGGATGATGGTCGGTGCTCTTTGGATGAGCCTAGAGCCTCTTGGGATGGTTATTTGGTTGGGCCGAGTAGGCAACAGTACCCGAGGCATACTACGCCTATGGTTTCGTTTCTGGAGGATGTTAGGGTCATTGATAAGGGCTTTAAGGATAGGCTATTGGTTGAGGAGAAGTTGAACGTGGACAACCCGGGTGGGTCAATTCAGACTAGGGATTATTATCAGGATTCTTTGAGTTGTCAGAGGAGGAGGAGGAGTTTTGATAGATCGAGTTCTGTTAGTAAAGGAGGAGCCTTATTGGAAGGTGATGAGTTGAAGGCTATATCGAATGCTAAGGTTTCTCCTACCACAGTGGAGTTGTTTTATGGGGCAAAGTTGTTGATCACCGAAAAGGAGTTGATGGATTCAAATTTGATGCTTAAAGAAGATTGTCATGAGAATGTTTGTGTTTCCAAGGATGATGTTTCTGAGTCTAGCATGGTCAATCACAACCAAGTCAATAAGGTGCAAAATGGATGGCGCAAGGCCTTGAACATTTGGGGTTTGCTTCATAGGCCGAGGGACAGCAAATGTGTGAATGCACGTGATGAAAGTTTTGTGGATGGGAATTTGGATGATCAGATGGAAGCCGAGACTTGGCAAGTGCCAAGGAGATTCAGCAGTGCAGATGCAGAGACTGCTATTAGCCAGAAGTTTAATCGTAGCTGTAGTGTCAGCGCAAGGAACTCAAGCAAGGTAGCTGGATTGCTTAATGGTGCAAGTGCTGTCGAGTCGAAAGGCATTGGCATAAAAGTTAGGGAGGAAGCCTTGTTGAATGGAGGCCGTAGTGTGAAATTTTCCTCTTCCAGCAATCTTGACAATGGTCTGCTTAGATTTCACTTGACTCCATTGAGGACCTATAAAGGCAAATCTGTAAGGAGCAGACTACAAAGAGCACACTATGTAGGAAAGGGTCAGGATGTTCTGTGAGCTACTTCAATAGTTGTTCTTTTGTAATATCGTGTGTAAAGACATGAAAGAGCAATGTGTTTCTTAGTATCTCCCCAGTATGGATACATCACCATATACTACTCTCATATTTCTTGTTAGACTTGATTCCGAAATAATGGTTGATACTTAATTTGTTACTACTTTTGGACATTGTGTTATAGATTTTCATGGAGCTTATTATTTGCTAAAAGGCTGGTAAATCTACTTGAAGCGATCAAGAATGCCAAGGAACTTTCTAATGGAATTATCCTAAAGGATTTTAATGCAGTTACCTGGGTGACTCTTATTTCTTTCGTTGTCGTCTTGACAAATAAGACGCCGACCGACTAAGTAAGAAACACAAATATTAAATACAGAGCATATTAAATCAAATGCAGAACGGACTATTAGATAAAGAAACAGAAGTTCAAGTACGCATGCAAAAAATGAAATGTTGTATTAAGCAAAAGCATATGGCTGGTCATAGATTGACATCACAAGTTGTCCTCAGATACTTTGAAGTTGAATATCCTGATTTTTAATGGCTTAAGATGTATGAGAGCTTACATGTCTAGCATTGGACACTTGATCATATTAATTATTCCTCTATGTCTTATAGGTTGCAACGTGCATCACCTTTCCAAAGTCCTCCTTAGAGCTGCATTGCTTTTAAAACTTTATGTAATTGTTTAAAAGGATTAAAACCCCATAATATGGGTAATGTAATAACTTGAGACCTTGAGTTGCTGCAAATAGTTCTCCTTTGCTCCCCAAGTTATAATTCGAAAGCAGCTTACCTCTTGAAGGGAGATTTAACACGATGCAGTTAAGAATTAAATCTAATGCATCTGTTTCACAATGAAAGAGCCATGATATATACAAGGACTATGGCCATTTAGGGAACAGTACTTGCAATATAGCAATTACACAGGATTTAGCAACGGCAGAGGTCGTTGAATCTTTTTCTGCTTCAATTGTGATGACTATCAATTAGGTCATCATCCTTATCGAATTTCCTTATTCATGATAAGATTTTGAGATTTTTCCTATCATTAGTAACTTGAAAGCTGTAATATGTATGCAAGCATGTTTTATTATAATGAACAATAATTTGGCAATCTTGCTTTCATATAGATATTAGATATAGTTGCATTAACGGATGCTGATTCCATATTGTAGTTTTCTTCTTGCAGTCATAATTGTAGTTTTCTTCTTGCAGTCATAATTTCAAATGTGTTATTTTAATGGAATGTTGACTGCAGATCTTGAAATTCCTATGCATGTGAAGAAACTATATAAATTTAGAAGGCTTTCTTTGTATATGTACCCCTTAAAGGGTGTGAATGTTAAAGTGCAGATAGAAACTTAAGCTTCAGCTAGCGCTACATATTGCTTTCAGCGGAATGTTCCCACTGCCCTGTTGTATGTGTACCATTTTGCTACCCCAAGAAAAGCAAGCAAGTTGAGCACACTTAGGATAGCCAAGAGCCAGAAGAAGTGATCAAGGTGACCTCGATTCAAGATGTCCGGTAACCAAACCAACTTTCCATTTTTAGTACTGATGTCCTTAACAGTGGTTACAAGTAGGGAACTCAGGTAGTTTCCAAGTGCGTTTGTGGTGAGATGAAGAGCAGAGCACATACCTCTCATGGCATCCGGTGCTTGCTCGTAGAAAAACTCCAGCTGCCCAATGAAGGTGAAAACTTCTGCACACCCAATAATGAAATACTGTGGAACCTGCCAAAGTACTGACATTGGAACATATTTGCTATCATAGTAGTTATGCCTCCTCACCATTTTAAGTCTAAGGACTTCCAATGTTCCTGCAGATATCATTGCGAAAATTGATATGAAGAGGCCAATCCCCATCCTCTGCAGCTGTGTCAGGCCCCCTTTGTGACCAGTATATTTTCTAGTTGCTGGTACAATGATCCGGTCATAGATCGGGACCCAAAAGATGACGCTAAGAGTGTCGAAGATGGAGAGTGAGGCTGATGGGATCTCAAAGCTGGTGTTTCCAACATGACGATCCATGGTGAAAGCCTGAAATACAAACCAGGTACTCATCTGGTTGTACACGGTGGAAAAGATAATCCCAGTTGCCCAAATAGGAAGCAGTCGCACAATAGCTTTCAGCTCCTACACTTGGGTCAATGTGAAGAGTCTCCAATAGTTTCGAGAGCCCTTAGTTTGATCAGATTGTGTTTCCACTGCTGCTTTATCAAAAAAGCTGCATATCAAGTGATGAAGATGTTGAGGTTGGAAGTACACAATAATAAGAATTTTGCGATTGACAAATACTAGATAAAAAATAAATCATGATGTAGGATGAGTTTTCTAGTACATGATAGTTATGTGGTAATTTTTAATAAATAAATATAAAATGGTACCGTATTTAACAAGTTTAAACTTTTAGTTTAGCTGATAATTTATCTAATTTTTCTAGGATGGAGCCTCTTGGAAGAAAATTAATTTCCTTTCCTTTTTTTTTTCCTTTCTCTAAGTTAAGACTTGGATTTCTACTTGAAAATATTGGATTCTTAGATTATGATACTAAAGAACAGAACAAAATGACATTGGATTCTTCTCTTTTTATGCAGTACCTGCATAATCTATATACCAAAGTTTCAAAGGGAGCAAGAAATAAATTTCATTTTCGTATCGAATTAAAGATTTTAATGTTGTTGCAACTATTCAGTCACTTTACCTTTAAATTCAATGCATGGATTGTTGCTTTTAATCCATTATTTGAAACTAACCTCAAACCTTTCGAGTGATCCAACTTGTAGCTACCCTTGATTGTGGACACAATGTCAGCAGTCTGATAGACCTAACATAACTCAAGTGTATGTTAGGCGGAAGAAGGGAAAGTTGACAGATAAGGACATTAGTTGATTAGTTGTTTGAGTTGTTTGGTTGGTTAGTTGCTAGCTGTTGTGATTAGTTAGGAAGTTACTAACTGTCCAACATGGGTTGTTGAGAAACCCAAGTTTGTTAATAGAAGTTAATCAGTATATAAGGGAGAGTGTTAGTCGTAGAAGAGTAAGGAAATTGTTAGATAACTTGAGCCATAGGCTGGAGGAACTGGTCCTCTAAACCAGATCTTTGTAATTCTTGTTTTCGAATAATAAAAGCTTTGTGGGATCTTAGTTGATTAAGGGGATCCTATCATTGGTATCAGAGCTACCGATTCTAGGAAGATGACTGCTAAGAAGGCTGCTAATAGGATAGAAGGGATTGAGAGGGATCTGGAATCTCTCTGAGAAGAAAGTAGAAATGATAAGGAGGAGATACAACGAGTCATTAGCCAAGTTCATCAGGATATGCAGTGGCAAATTGATCAATCCAATCAAGAAATGTGTGATCGCTTGAAATCAGAAATGAGAAGTATGATGTTGTCGGTTTTGCAAACATGGAAAAAAAATGACAATGGAGAAGTTGTGGGGATGAATAGGACGGAAGAGAATTGACCGGAATTCCATCGACGGAAAGAACTAGGGAAAGACCCCATTGAAGTAGACGAGCAATTTGAGAGTAATGAATTAATAATTTTGGAAATTGTAACGACCTAACTCTAGGGTTTGTGAGCAATAGGGAACTACGGCGGGATTGTCGAACGAGGAGGATTGAGATGCCCGTTTTCGCAGGAGAAGATCCGGATGGATGGATTTATAGGGTTGAACGATTCTTCTTAGTAGGAAGATTTTCCGAAGTAGAGAAGATGGAATTGGTGGGAATGAGTTTGGAAAAAGATGCGTTAACGTGGTTTCGTTGGGTAGAAGGAAGAAGATCGATAACGGATTGGCAAGAATGCAAGAAGTTGCTGATGCAGAAGTTTAGACTGGCTCATGAAGGCATGCAATGTCAGAGACTACTAGCAGTGAGGCTGAGTGGGACGGTAACCGAATATATTAGTAAGTTTCTTGAACTTGCCGCACCATTACCTGAGTTACCAGATTCTGTGTTTGAAAGTACTTTCATGAATGGATTGGTGGATGACATTAGACTGGAGGTGCAGATCTTGAAACCAAAGGGGTTGGGTGAAATGATGGAATTAGCACAGCAAGTGGAAGAGAAATTGAGAAGGCTGAGTGTCTATAAGTGGAATCGTGGGGGATCAGGAGTAAGGATGGGTACTGTTAGCTCAAAGCTGGAAACTATAGCAATGGGAAAAACGAAGGATGATTTGGTAAGTAATGAAAGCAGAGTTAGTATGTTACCTCATAATAGATTAATGGAAGGAAATAAAAGTCAAAACTTGGGAGGATTTAGGAGGTTGACTTTTGGAGAGTTACAAGACAAGAAAGCCAAGGGAATTTGTTTTCGTTGTGATGAGAAATTTAGTCCTAGGCATAGATGTAAGAAAATGGAATTGCAAGTCTTAGCTGCAATGGATGATGAAAGGGATTCAGAGGAGGGAGTTGGAGAGGAGGTAACAGAAGAGACTCTCCAAACCATTGAACTAGCTGCGGGGTTTGTGATGGGCTTTACTTTTCCTAAGACAATGAAGGTAAGAGGAATGGTGGAAGGAAGAGCTATTATTGTACTAATTGATAGTGGCACTTCGCATAATTTCATTTCATGGGAGTTATTGGCATTGTTGAATTGTCGATTGGAGAGAACTACGAAGTATATGGTAGCCATGGGCAATGGGACGAAGATTAGAGGTGAAGAGATATGCAGAGGAGTGGAGTTATCAGTTCAGGGAGTGAAAGTAGAAGAAGAATATTTACCTATGAAGTTGGGCAGATGTGACATCATTCTAGGAATTAAATGGTTACAGACATTAGGGAAGGTTGTACATGATTGGCGTAAGATGACCATGGAGTTTGCAGTAGAAGGGCAGCCTGTTACAATTGTAGGAGAGCCAGCATTGTCCAAGACACCTATAAGTATACGGAATTTGCTGTACTCCATAGATGATGATGATTTACTATACTTGCTGCAGTTAAGATCACTAAGGGTGGAGGAGCCAAAGGATCTCAATGAAACTTCACTGGAAATCCGTCCGGTACTTAAGGAATTTGGGGCAGTATTCAATTGGCCTCATAGCTTACCTCCGGAATGGGTTAAGAATCACGCAATTGTGTTAAAGGATGGGGTGAATCCGGTATCAGTGCGACCATACAAATATTCCCAATTTCAAAAGAATGAAATAGAAAAGTTGGTACAGGAAATGTTGGATTCGGGAATTATAAGACCAAGTGTCAGTCCCTATGCAAGCCCCGTGTTATTGGTTAAGAAGAAGGATGGGGGGTGGCGGTTCTGTGTTGATTATCGTGCCTTAAATAGAGTCACTGTGGTGGACAAATTTCCCATTCCGATTATAGATGAGTTGTTGGATGAGTTGACGGGCGCCATGGTGTTTTCTAAGATAGATCTTAAGTCCGGGTATCATCAGATTCCAATGAGGAGTGAAGACATTGAGAAGACTGCATTTCGGATTCATGAGGGACATTACGAATTCCTTGTCATGCCTTTCGGATTGACAAACGCTCCAGCTACGTTTCAATCTTTTATGAATCATATTTTTAAACCTTACTTGCGAAAATTTATGCTTGTGTTTTTTGATGATATTTTAGTTTATAGTTGGAGCATTATTGACCATGTGCACCATCTACGGCTAGTTTTGGGAGTGTTGTTATCTCAACAATTATATGCCAATCCAATGAAATGTGTCTTCGAGCAAGCAACCTTAGAGTATCTTGGTCATATTATTTCACAAGATGGAGTGGCAGCTGATATGAGAAAAATGCAAGTGATGGTGACTTGGCCAAGACCTAAGAATGTCAAAGACTTACGAAGTTTCTTGGGGCTCACAGGATATTATCGCCAGTTTGTAAAAGATTATGGGAAATTGCATGGCCACTAACCTAACTTCTTCGCAAAGACCATTTAACATAGACTGAAGACAGTGAGGAGGCGTTTCGACAGCTCAAACAGGCTATGATTAGAGCACCAGTTCTTGCATTACTTGATTTCTCCAAGCCATTTATTGTGGAGACTGATGCATCATCTCATGCCATTGGTGCAGTGTTAATGCAGGACTGTAAGCCTATCGCTTACTATAGTCAGGCATTGTGATCGTTGCTAATCGTAGTTTTAATATTTATAATTCTTGTTCTTAATCTTACTACGAAGCAATAGGCAAGCGTACCTATCGTAGCGTAATATAGCGAGTAAGCACAAGGTCGTCCCTTAGAGATACACCAACTACTAGTACTAACTCCATTCCTATTATCTAACCGACGCTTAAATATGTTGGATGAAACTTAATTAATCTAATCTTAAAACTAATAACTCACTAACAACAATGGTTCTGAAGATTTATCAATTGGCAAAAGCAACCTAGATCTTATTCTACTCCTTCTCTATCATGTAATTCATTAGATTTATGAGGATTGGCGTAGTTGACTTCTTATACTGTCGAATTCCCTAGTCAAGTTAACTACTTTCTCAAGTATATTAACTTATCTAATCCTAGATTTATCAAATAGGATATCTCCTTATTTAATAGCAACCTAGAATTGCATAAAGCACGTGAATTCGCATCAAAATAATCGATGTAAACAAAAGACTCTTGTTTCCTATCTCTAGAAGAACAATCAAGTCTCATTAATTGCATTAAATCTAATCATAAGAGCAATTTCTCAATTAACTAATATGATATTATACATAAATTCATATTCCGGATCTATGAATTTAAGAAACAATTGAAGGGCATGCAAGTAATCATAAGAAAGTCAACAACTTCGTATTGAAAACCGAATCTTCATCACATGACATAGAAGTTTTGAATAAAATCTAGATTTAGAGTTTACTCTTCCATAAATTGGACAAAAGAAATACAATTACGGGAAGAATAATTAGAATTCATAGTTACAGCCCTTAAAGATGGAATCTTCTCCTTCGTGGGTCTTCAACCTCCTTTTGAACTGACAGAATCTTCTTTCCCCTGCTGTTATGTGTGTCAGAGCAAGTACAAAATTTGGAACCTTCTTTCTAGGGCAACTAACGGTCTATTTATACATGTACTCGGGTTGGATACATACACGAGTAGTGTATCTTGTTCGTGTATCTCATGCTTTCTTCCAAGTGTCCTTATGTGAATATACACGAGCAAGTACATGGGAGTGTACATTGGTCGTGTATTTGAAACATCGTTGCACACCAGCAAAACTTAGATACACAAGCAAAGTACATGGGCGTGTACTTTGCTCGTGTACTTTCCAGACATCCACTTTAGTATACACAAGCAAAGTACATGGGCGTGTATCTCGCTTGTGTACTTTCCAGAATTCTTTACTTCACATGTATTGTATCCAATTCCTTCTAAACTTGATCCGACTCTTCAGAACTCCTTCCCTTGGCTCCAAAATACTCTAGAAAATCCTGAAATTAACATTCATTCCATTAAGCATCATTTTCTTCAACAAATCATCTAAAAATTCAACAATAAAGCACAATTTCATTACTCTAGATAAGGGTATTTTGCGACTTATCAAACTTCCCCACACTTAAGTCTTTGCTTGTCCTCAAGCAACACAAAACATTAATCAAACTTCTCATTAATCATGATTGTTGTTACCAAATAGAACTACTCAGATATTAGCATTTATGAATTTTAATCTTTAAAGCTCAATGCAATCCCTAAATCTAATGAGTATGCTTCTCACCTTATCATGACAGTATTGTAACAGAGCTACTTTAGTCAAATTTCTAGGATTAATCGGAGTGGACCAATCTTTACCCTTGTCATTTTAACAATGGCTTTCATGATCAAAATTAGACACAAGATCAATCAAAGCAAAAGAAAACGTGGTACATTTCAACCACCATTAAAAAGTCTAATATCTTCTCAATTGTCTCTCTTAGTGAAGCAATCAATAATGAAAATACATTGCATCTATGTTTCCCCTGGATTCCTCCTTCTTTTTGGTTGATCTCTTCAAAGATTTTATTCTTTGTAATAGTTCACACTCGTTTCATCCTTCTTTTTTTTTTTTTTGAAATCTTGCAACCCATGTAATGAGTTTTCAGCCGATAATCCTAGGCTCGTCACCCAAGTTAACGAACGTTATCCCCTCAATTGAGGGCGTTCCTATGGGCTTAATTACTCGAGTTACAAGACCCTCTCAACTTTTACCTTTATGGTATTTCATTTTATTGCGGTAATTTCCTCGGTCGGCCAATCCCAGGCCAGACGACCTTAGGTGACCAGGTTTTAAAGGGACCCCATTGAACCTCTATTACCTTAACTTATTATTTTGACTAGTTAGTAGCGGAGTCAAACTTCGCTCTTCTGAGGGACCAAAGCCTGCCCATACTAACCAATCCTTTATTTTTCAAGTATAACATGCTTTCATTAAATTATTACTTTAAAGAAATCTTCTAAGAAGGATCACCAAGAGAATCATTTCATTTGCCCTTTCATGAAAGATTATATGGCTCTCAAGATCTTTGAGTTTCACAATGATTTTATCCCATAACTTTGACTAAGTATAAATGTTCCAAAGAAGACAAAGGTGAAATGCACAACACTCTTTTAGAGGAATTCATTCACTAAATGCTACAATACTATGTAATTTGCAATCATGATTTCAAAATTCGATTATCAAGCACAAAGAGAAAAACAAAAATTAGGGGAAATTTTTGAATGACTCATACAATTCAGCACAACCCTTATCAAATTTCTTTAGTATCCCCTTCCCCACACTTAGATTAAGACATTGTCCCCAATGTCTTTATCATTCAAGAACGTAATGAGAAATAAAGAGATAAAAAGAAAAAAATAAAAAGAAAAGGAACTGAGACTTCTCGGGATTAAATAGGTGATGGACCAATTGCATAGCTAGCAGAATGTTGATCATCTATATCGATGAAGTTCGCCAAGGAAGGTCATGGGACCAGTTGCATTCGCAAGATAGCACCTAGAGCAGCAAAGTTCAACATAACAAAAACAAAAGGTAAAAGAGTAAATAAATATAAGTCATTATTACAGTCATCCAACAAGAAAGAGTCTAGCTCAATAGAAAGAGCTTCTCGAATATGCAGAATAAAATAGGTAACTTGAAGTCATTCATTCTTCAGAACTGGTTTCCTCATCTTCATCATCTTCATCATCTGTTTCATCCTCTTCATCCTCACTTTCCTCACCCTTGGCAGTAGCTGGTTCCACTTCCTTAGTGGTTTCCTCAGTTTCCTCTTCACTTTCTCCCTCACTTTCTCCTTCCTTTTCCTTGTCTTTATCGCCGCTGGCCTCAACTTCCTCTTCAGCTTCAGGGGAAGAGGCATAAGTGGGCAAACTAGCTTGCCCCGCTGGGAAGCACTTAGCCAGTGACTGGAAGGCGTGAACTACAAATTTCCTAAATTTTTTTTGTTTCTTTTGCATCCCTTGTAGTTGCACTTTCATCTCACCTTGGGTCTTCTCAATGGATGCCAAGTGGTCAAGCACCCGCTCTGATGTAGGAATAGAAGACTCACCAGGTGAAGACGAGGTGGGAGCAGCTTTGGAGGATTGTGCAGAAGGAGGCGACCTGCTAGAAGTGCGGGAAGTTCCTGTGGTTTTTTTCATTCCCCACTTATCAAACGGCCCATCAGAGATTCTTTCCTGATTGCACTTGGCGGCCTCTGGCCCAGGGTCTTGGAAAATGTCCATGCTCTTCAGCAAATGAGTGATGAAGCTGCCACAATAAATCCCCTTAGAACGGGAGTCATGTGCCTGTCTCCATAGATAAAAGGCCAACTCCAACCCGATATTAATTTGATATCCGTGGGAGATGCTGTAAATATAGAAGATTTCGAAGTTATTGACAACTCCCTTACTGCTCTTTCGGGCTCCAATTGTGTTTGTCAAGAGCCAATGACAAACTTTAAGGCAGTCATCCTTAATTAGAGAGGCCTTGGAGTTGGACGGAAAGTACTCTTGAGTCGGATTTCCGGTCAACTCCTCCCAACATACCTAATTGTTCACGTTAGAAGGCCAATGGCAATGTAAGTCCTGAAACTCAGATGTGCAGGTAAAAGCTTCAGTGTAGAAGCCCATGAGAGAACATAACTGGTGGATAGTACAGTTATGCCGTTGCCCATACACTTCAAAACTAAAAGAGTTGTCCCATCCTTTTTCAATTTCTATCTTCTGTATCTGCATAGTGGATAGGAACTCAAGAGTAACATCCCGATATGCTGGTTCTTGTATGGTGAATAGGACCTCCCATGGGCCGGTGGCAAGGGTCTCCTTCATTGGTTGAACTAGTCCATATCCTTCTAGCATGCCCCAATCCAAGTATTGGTGTGCACCAAACGGTTTCCGTCATAGAATTTCAAACCGCTTCTTGCTCCATGGCTCCTCCGCAACTCTTCGAGGAGGTGGAGCGGAGGATGAACTAGCACCATCCCGCTTCCTCTTAGCAGGGGTGGTCTTCTTCTTCTTCTTCTTATTAAACTTTAGTTTAACTGCACAAGTCTTTGTGACCATCTGAAGCAATCACAATGGTCTCAAAATAGGTTAGGTTCATTAATTACACAAAGAAAATGATAGGACTTGCATTGGGTTTCCGAAACAAGGAGGAAGATAGCATAATTGAGATACACGACCGTGTACCTAGTTGTGTATCTGCCCATCTAATACATGCACAAATTACCATAAGAAGACTCAAAATCAGGTCTTGTGGCTTTAGTATATTATCAACCTGCCTTCTTAAAGGCAAAAAATGTAACTACAACACACCTAAAGCATCATCAAAACGATAAAGTTCGAATCTTGATTCTAAGAAACTAGGTGCGATAGTTTAGTGATCCTAAGAAAAATGGCCTCATACTTTGGTTTCTAAGAAGAAGATCAGAAAAGAAACACAACAACATTGTTCTAGAAACCCAGAAAATCAAAGTCCCAAACATTCACGTTCAACCCTAACTGTTGATTCTCTTGTTTGGCAGCTACTCATGACATCAAACATACATGCATTCACGTGAGTTCAAAATGTCTACATATCTATCAACAATCGACTTCCAAAATGAGAAGTCACTCATCATACCATCATCATAGATGCAAGCATGTATGGTGGTCGTGAAAGAAAACCAAGCAGCAACCGTATTGCAATAAGTATTGAAGAAGAAGAAGAGAGAACCTACTTACCTTGAATCCTTAAAGCGGAAGAAGTTTGTAGTGTGGAAGGAACAATCACCATATGGAGGAGTAGAGTGAGAGTGAGTGAGTGAAATACACGAATGAGAATGGGTCGTGTAAATGGCAGAGTGAAGTGAGGAGTCCTTTTATAGTACGAGCAGAAAAATTAGATACACGACCAAGTACACGGTCGTGTACTTTGGATTCCTTTCTGTGGGTTAGATACACGAGCGTGTATCCTGTTCGTGTATCGTGGAAGATCATTCTGTGGGTTAAATACATGACCAGGTACACCGGCGTGTACTTTGTTCGTGTATCGTGGGAGAGCCTTCTGTGGTTTAAATACACGACCAGGTACACGAGCGTGTACCTTGTTCATGTATATAGAGGGGGTGTTCTGTGGGTCAGATACACGACTAGGTACACGAGCGTGTACCTTGTTCGTGTATCGAATTGTGCATTTTGTGGGTTAAATACACGACTAGGTACACGAGCGTGTACTTTGTTCGTGTATATAGGGGAAGCATTCTGTGGGTTAGATACACGACCAGGTACACGAGCGTGTACCTTATTCGTGTATCTCTGATATTTACTCAATGAGCATATTTTGAAGTGCACGGGAGGGCACACCATGATGTATTCCCTTATTGTATTGCAAAATTAAATTAGAGACCCTCTAGCATGTGTGAAAAATCAAAGTACATACCTGTCAACACTTCATCTTGCATTCCCTTGAAAAGGTCTCCCATCCTAAATTTCCCACACTTAGAGCTTAAAAGAAGCTCTATTAAGATGACTTTCATAGAATCCACACTTGGTTAGCCCCTCTGTAGCTTGCTGTCCTGCAAAAGTTACTCCAAAACAACGGATGATAAAAATAAAAAATACATAAATAAAGAAGAAAACTTACCTAAGCAACATGGGTTGCCTCCCAAGAAGCGCTGTTGTTTAACGTCGTAAGCTCGACGTAATGAACCGGTGGAGTTCAAATGGAGATGAGAATGAGGTTCAGCTCCACCTTTTCTTCCAAGACTGTTTGGTCCCCAAGGTAATGCTTGAGCCTTTGACCATTCACCTTGAACATGCCTTTTTCCGGGTGTTCCAACTCAACTGTGCCGTAGGGAAAAACCTTTTTTACCCGGAATGGACTGGACCATCTTGATTTAAGCTTCCCAGGGAACAGTTTCAACCTAGAGTTGAACAGTAATACAATGTCCCCTTCATTAAACTGTCCATTTCATGGTAGTCGAGCATCATGAAACTTCTTGGCTTTCTCTTTGTATATATATGAATTGTCATATGCCATGAGCCTCCATTCATCTAGCTCATTAAGTTGCATCCTTCGATGTGCTCCAGACAGGTTAAGATCTAAATTAGCAGATTTGATTGCCCAAAATGCCTTGTGCTGAATCTCAACTGGTAAATGGCAAGCTTTCCCGTAGACCAATCGATATGGAGTAGTATTAAGTGGGGTTTTGTAAGCTGTCCGATATGCCCACAAAGCATCATCTAACTTCTCGGCCCAATCTCGTCTATGGTGAGACACGGACTTTGTCAAGATACACTTTAGGTCCCTGTTTGAAACCTCCACTTGCCCACTAGTTTGGGGGTGATACGGCGTAGCAAGACGGTGTGTCACCCCATATCGCTTAAGAATCTTTTCAACTTGCGAATTACAGAAGTGTGTACCTCTATCACTTATGAGTGCCCGTGGGACCCCGAATCTACAGAAGAGCTTCTTGAAAAATTTAACCTCCACCCGGGAGTCATTAGTCGGCAAGGCTTGTGCTTCTACCCATTTAAAGACGTAATCCACAGCTACCAATATGTATTTATTTCCGAAGGAAGGAGGAAAGGGGCCCATAAAGTCGATGCCCCACACATCGAACACTTTACACTCTAATATATAGTGTTGTGGCATTTCATTCCTTTTTGATATGTTACCATCCCTCTGGCATCGGTCACATCGAGCTATATAGCTTTGAGCATCCCTAAACAATGACGGCCAGTAAAATCCTGCTTCCAATACTTTGTGCGCCGTCCTATTGGCACTATAATGTCCTCCCGCTGGCCCACTATGACAGTGGAATAAGATTTTCCATCCTTCTTCATGGGAAACACACCTTCAAATCATCTGATCAACACAAATTATGAATAAATGTGGATCCTCCCAGTAGTAGTGCTTCAATTCGGTGAAGAATTTCTTCTTCTGCTGCTTATTCATATCCTTAGGAAGGGCCCTTGCCACTAGGTAATTGGCAATATCAGCAAACCATGGGATGATATCATCTTCAACGGTCTTGATGGCATACAATCGTTCCTCAGGGAACTCATCGTTGATCTCAACTTCGTTCGGTCTTTCTAAACAAGGATTCTCCAAACGTGACAGGTGGTCGGCAGCTAGATTTTCGGCACCCTTTTTATCTCTTATCTCAATATCAAACTCTTGAAGAAGCAAAATCCACCGAATGAGGCGTGGCTTTGCATCCTGTTTTGTCAGCAAGAATTTCAAGGCGGAATGATCTGTGTATACGATGACCTTAGATAAGATGAGATATGGTCTGAACTTGTCAAAGGCAAAGACAATTGCTAGCAACTCCTTCTCAGTGGTTGTATAGTTTTCTTGTGCAGGAGTGAGTGTTTTGCTAGCATAATGAATGGGTTGAAAGTATTTGTCCTTTCGCTGACCCAGAACAGCTCCCACAGCCGAGTCACTAGCATCACACATAATCTCAAAGGGAATGTCCCATGTTGGTGTGACCATGATAGGTGCAGTGATGAGTTTTTGCTTGAGGAGTTCAAATGCATCAATGCATTCCTGGTTGAAATTAAAGGAGGTACCCTTCTCCAAGAGTTTTGTCATTGGCCTAGCAATTTTTGAAAAATCTTTAATGAATCGTCGATAGAACCCTGACATGGCCAAGAAAACTTCGTATTGCCTTAACTGGAGATGGTGGGGGCAATTTAGAAATTGCTTCGATCTTCGCCTCATCCACTTCTATTCCTTTCTTGGAGATTTTATGGCCCAAAACAATACCTTCTTTTGCCATAAAATGACACTTCTCCTAATTTAGGACCAGGTTAGTGTCTTCACAACGTTGCAACACTAACTCAAGATGGTGGAGACACTCATCAAAAGAATTTCTGAAAACAGAAAAATCATCCATGTATACCTCCATCTTATCTCCTATCATATCCTCAAAAATAGCCATCATGCATCGCTGAAAGGTGGCTGGAACGTTGCATAATCTGAAAGGCATGCGTCGATAAGCGAAGGTCCCAAAAGGGCATGTGAATGTCGTCTTTTCCTGGTCTTCGAGTGCGATAGGAATATGAAAATATCCAGACATCCCACGAGGAAACAGTAATATGCATGACCAGTTAACCTTTCAAGCATTTGGTCTACAAATGGAAGAGGAAAATGATCCTTTCGAGTTGCGTCATTTAGCTTGCGGTAATCTATACAGGCTCTCCATCAAGTGACAGTTCTCATCGGGATGAGCTCATTCTTTTCATTCGGTACTACTGTCATACCACCTTTCTTCGGAACTACTTGAGTGGGGCTCACCCATGAGCTATCAGAAATCGGGTAGATCATTCCTGCATCAAGCAATTTGATGACTTCCTTTTTGACAAAATCCCTCATATTTGGATTGAGTCGGCGCTGCGGTTGTACCACTGGCTTGACACAATCTTCCATCAAAATTTTGTGTGTACAAAATGATGGGTTAATCCCCTTTATATCTGCAATTTTCCATGCAATTGCTTTCTTGTGTTGCCCCAGGACATGCAATAACCTTTCTTGCTGATCTCGATCCAGATTTGATGCAATTATGACTGGAAGTTTAGAATCTTCTTCCAAAAACGCATATTGGAGGTAGTCTGGCAATTGTTTCAATTCTAGCTCAGGTGGTTCCTCAATTGAAGGTTTCGATCTCTGAATGGTGGATCTATTTATACCTTCAAAGCTTCTTTCTTCTCTCAACTCAGGATTATTATTAAGCTGATTGACAATTGCTCTAATCACCATATTTTTAGGTTGCTCTTTCTCCCCATTCATCAAACACAATTCCAATGCATCACCAATCAACAGGTCTTGCAATGAATCAGAAACTGTGAAGTCGAGGTAGTCGATTGCATAGCATGTATCATCATGGTGCAGGCTTTGTTTGAGGACGTCAGGCATTTTCACTATGACCTCTTCATTTCCCACTCTCAACACTAACTTCCCATCCCCAACATCAATTACGGCTCTAGCAGTAGCAAAAAATGGCCTCCCTAATATAAGAGGGACCTCCACATCTGCTTCCATGTCAAGGATGACGAAATCTGCCGAGAAGATGAAGTCTTGTACCTTCACTAATACATCTTCAACTACTCCTCTCGGGAATTTGACTGATCGATCGGCTAACTGAAGACTCATTTTAGTCAGTTTCGGTTCTCCAATACCCAATTTCTAGAACATCTTGTATGGCATCAAATTAATGCTGGCTCCCAAATCAGCCAATGCTCGTTCTTCAGATAAGTTTCCTATCAGGCAAGGGATGGTAAAGCTCCCAGGATCTTTTAACTTCTTTGGGAGTTTGTTCTGAATTACCGCAGAGCATTCTCCTCCTAAAGTTACAGTGGAGAACTCTTCAAGCTTCCTTTTGTTCGATAGCAACTCTTTCAAAAATTTTGCATATCGTGGCATTTGTGATAATACCTCAACTAGTGGAAGGTTGATATGCAAGTGCTTGAATATCTCTAAAAATCTGCCATAGTGCTCATCTGTTCTATCCTTCTTGAGTCGTGCTGGATAAGGAACATTGGGCTTGTATTCTGGGATTGGTGGAGGTGATGATTTCTCTTTAGGTGATTTTTCTGAATGCTTTTCTCCTCCTTTGAGAACTACTTTTTCTTTTGCTGGTTCAGTCACCTGACTCTCTTCTTTTTGAACCTTTGGTTGTAGTTCCTTACCACTTCGTAATGTGACAACTTTAACATGTTCTCTAGGGTTGGTTTCCGTGTTTCCCGGAAGTGAACCTTGAGATCTCTCTGACAGAAGCTTAGCTATCTGACTGACCTGGTTTTCAAGATTGTGTATTGATGCCTCATGATTCCTTAGAGCCGAGTCTTGATTTTTCAGAATCAAATCTAAGGACTTCTGTCGGTCTTCTGAATCCTTGATGAATTTTGTGAGGAGATCTTCAATTGGCGGTTTGGAACTCTGGACCAATGGCCTCTGATAACCTGGTGGAGGATTCGGATTGCCCTTCTGAATATTACTGTTGTTACTCCAAGAAAGATTTGGGTGATTGCTCCATCCTGGGTTATAAGTATTGCTGTATGGATTGTTCTGGGGCCAAATTGGGTTTCCCAAATAATCCACTTGCTCAGTTTGTCCTTCTTCACCACCTGAGGATTCCACAATAGCCAACTGATGTTGTGAGACAGCCAATCCATCGATCTTTCTAGATAAAGCCTCAACTTTGGACATGATAGAAGTAGCCACATCTACTTCAAGAATGCCTGCCACCTTCTTTTCTCTGCCCCTACCATGTGACCATTCATAATTATTCGTGGCCATGTCTTCAAAAAGAGTTAAACTTTCTTCAGGAGTTTTATGGTTCAAGGTACCACCAGTTGCGGCATCTACTGTTTGTCTCGTTTGATAGTTCAACCCATTATAAAATATCTGAACTTGAAGCCACTCTAGGATCCCATGGTGTGGGCATTTCCGCATTGAGTCCTTGAATCTCTCCCAGGTTTCATACAAAGTCTCCATGTCATACTGATGATAAGATTGAATCTCAGCTCGAAGTTTAGCGGTCTTTGAAGGAGGGAAGAATTTGTCCATAAACTTCTTAATCAGACCTTGCCATGTAGTAATGGAGTTCCTCGGTAAAGGATTCAACCATTGCTTAGCCTTGCCTTTCAAAGAGAATGGGAAGAGCCTGAGGCGGATCGCATCATCACTAACTCCATTAAATTTGAAGGTATCGCATATCTCCAGAAAGAGTTGGATATGAGCATTTGGATCTTCATCCTGTAAACCATCAAATTGAGTATATTGCTGCACCATCTGAATCACGGCAGGCTTAAGTTCAAAATTATTTGCTTCCACTCGAGGACGAACTATGCTAGAGCTGACGCCTATCAAGTTTGGCCTGGCAAAATCAGAATTGGTTCTAGGTGGCTCATTAACTCGGCCATCTCTATTATCAACTAGTTGATAATTCGGGGGATCCACGACAACATTTCCTTGATTCAGCTCTTGAGCACGATTATTGAATTGATCAGCCATTTCTTCCTTCGGTGATTCTCCTTGAATACAAAATGATGTTGACTCCGTCGAGTGTTGCTTTTTCTGATAACGACGAATAATTTTCTCTAGCTTATGATAAAAAACAACAAGTTCCTTGGAGCGACTTCTGGTCATGCACTGTAAACGCAATACAAATCAATTATGAGCTCCAAATTCTCAGGAAGAAAAGGGAAAAAAGATAAGAAGAAAGAAATTGGCTAAATTAATAAGTAAAAAGTGTTTCTAATATTGGCGTATCCCTGACAACGGCGCCAAAAACTTGATCGTTGCTAATCGTAGTTTTAATATTTATAATTCTTGTTCTTAATCTTACTACGAAGCAATAGGCAAGCGCACCTATCGTAGTGTAATATAGCGAGTAAGCACAAGGTCGTCCCTTAGAGATACACCAACTACTAGTACTAACTCCGTTCCTATTATCTAACCGACGCTTAAATATGTTGGATGAAACTTAATTAATCTAATCTTAAAACTAATAACTCACTAACAACAATGGTTCTGAAGATTTATCAGTTGGCAAAAGCAACCTAGATCTTATTCTACTCCTTCTCTATCATGTAATTCATTAGATTTATGAGGATTGGCGTAGTTGACTTCTTATACTGTCGAATTCCCTAGTCAAGTTAACTACTTTCTCAAGTATATTAACCTATCTAATCCTAGATTTATCAAATAGGATCTCTCCTTATTTAATAGCAACCTAGAATTGCATAAAGCACATGAATTCGCATCAAAATAATCGATGTAAACAGAAGACTCTTGTTTCCTATCTCTAGAAGAACAATCAAGTCTCATTAATTGCATTAAATCTAATCATAAGAGAAATTTCTCAATTAACTAATATGATATCATACATAAATTCATATTCTGGATCTATGAATCTAAGAAACAATTGAAGGGCATGCAATTAATCATAAGAAAGTCAACAACTTAGTATTAAAAACCGAATCTTCATCACATGACAGAGAAGTTTTGAATAAAATCTAGATTTAGAGTCTACTCTTCCATAAATTGGACAAAAGAAATACAATTACGGGAAGAATAATTAGAATTCATAGTTATAGCCCTTAAAGATGGAATCTTCTCCTTCGTGGGTCTTCAACCTCCTTTTGAACTGACAGAATCTTCGTTCCCCTGCCGCTATGTGTGTCAGAGCAAGTACAAAATTTGGAACCTTCTTTCTAGGGCAACTAACGGTCTATTTATACATGTACCCGGGTTGGATACATACACGAGTGGATACACGAGTAGTGTATCTTGTTCGTGTATCTCATGCTTTCTTCCAAGTGTCCTTATGTGAATATACACGAGCAAGTACATGGGAGTGTACATTGGTCGTGTATTTGAAACATCGTTGCACAGCAGCAAAACTTAGATACACAAGCAAAGTACATGGGCGTGTACTTTGCTCGTGTACTTTTCAGACATCCACTTCAGTATACACAAGCAAAGTACATGGGCGTGTATCTCACTCGTGTACTTTCCAGACATCCACTTCAGTATACACAAGCAAAGTACATGGGCGTGTATCTCACTCGTGTACTTTCCAAACATCCACTTCAGTATACACAAGCAAAGTACATGGGCGTGTATCTCGCTTGTGTACTTTCCAGAATTCTTTACTTCACATGTATTGTATCCAATTCCTTCCAAACTTGATCTGACTCTTCAGAACTCCTTCCCTTGGCTCCAAAATACTCTAGAAAATCCTGAAATTAACATTCATTCCATTAAGCATCATTTTCTTCAACAAATCATCTAAAAATTCAACAATAAAGCACAATTTCATTACTCTAGATAAGGGTATTTTGCGACTTATCACATTGTGTGGAAATAGAAGATATAAATCCGCATATGAACGTGAATTGCTAGCCATTGTTAGCATTCAAGCGGTGGCGTTCATATTTATTGGGACATCAGTTCATTATAAGAACAAATCAACAACCACTTAAATTCTTTTTAGAACAACGGGAAGTTCATCTAGATTACCAACGATGGCTGTCCAAGTTGTTGGGCTATGATTTTTCTATTGAGTACAAATCTGGGAGGGAGAATCGGGTTGCAGATCCTTTGTGCAGAGTCTCGCATGATACAGAGTTGATGGCAGTTACCCTTGATAGTTTATTGGAGATGGATAAAGTGATGGAGGAGATTACTGCAGATCCTAAATTGTCCAAGATAGAAGCTGAGATTTTGAACGATGGAGGAGCTCATCCTCCGTTTACAGTGGTTCACAACCGTCTATTAAATAAGGACCGCTTAGTAATTCCTCGAACTTCCTCTTTCATTTCGTCTTTGTTGGCTGACAGTCATAGTAGTCATGTTGCAGGCCATGGAGGAGCTCTTAAGACTTATAAGCGGTTAGCTGGAGAGTTGTATTGGGAGGGGATGAAACGTGATGTGTATAAATTTGTTACAGAGTGCCTTATATGTCAACAAAATAAATATTTGTCTCTCTCGCCAGCTGGTCTTTTATAGCCTTTGCCCGTGCCCTTGCAAGTGTGGGAGGATATTACTATGGATTTTATTGAAGGACTGCCTAAATCAAGAGGGTTCTCTACTATTTTTGTGGTTGTTGATAGACTTAGTAAGTATGCTCATTTTATTCCATTGAAAACATCCTTATACGGCTCAATCCATAGCCACTGTCTTTGCTAAGGAAGTCGTACGATTACATGGTTATCTACGTTCAATTGTTTCTGATCGTGATAAGGTTTTTCTTAGCAAATTTTTGACAGAACTGTTCTGATTGCAGGGCACCCTTCTACAGCATAGTTCTGCATATCATCCTCAAACGGATGGTCAAACCAAGGTAGTGAACAGATGTTTAGAAGCATGCTTGCGTTGTTTTACCAGCCAACAACC